>CABHPR010105038.1:9492-26697 GCA_902168415.1 Peromyscus melanophrys
ACACACACACACACACACACACACACACACACACACACACACACACATTCATGCATGTACTAAATAAACAAAATGTAAAAAAATGTATTTAAACCCCCAAACAAAAACTTACTTTCAGAATTTATTTTGCAGATTCTGTAGTCTGTTAGGTTCTGGGGAGATGGGAGTTGTTCTAGTATGTATCCTTCACCTACTTAGAATAAAATTCTGGAGCTAGAATATCTCTCAGTGATAAAGCAAAATTGCCTAACATTTTTGAGGCCTAGGTTTGATCCCCATAGCCAAAAAATAATAATAAAATCATGAACCCTTCCATCAGTCTTCATGTTTGCCTTTTCTTGATCTTTCCTTATGTTTTCTATTTCTCAACTTTTGTAAGTTTCTTCTGAAAATATAAATCTTACACATTGCTTTTTTAACAGTACTGTGTAAACTCTAAAGCATTATGTAAATAAAAGTCATTTTATTATTATGACGATAGTAGACTCCTGAATATACTCTTGTCTTTGGGGGCTAGAGAGAGGGTTCAGTGGTTAAAGGCACTGGCTATTCATCTGGGGAAACCGAGTTTGATCCACAGCACCCACATAGCAATTCCAGAGGATCCGATGTGTTCTCTGGCCTCTGTGGGCACCAGGCACAGCCATATGTGTAGGTGAAATGCCTATATACATAAGATAGTAATAATAACAATATTAATAATAATTTTAAATGCTGTCTTTGAAGGTTCCTTAGGCAGTGAGTGCTGTTAACTGAAAAATTTTAAGTGCATATTTTAATGCTCTATGTAGATATTTCTTACAACTGTTTTCTGTAATTCAGCTCTGATGAACATACACCAGTAGAGGATGAAGAGCCAAAGAAAAGCACTACTTCAGCATCTAGTTCAGAAGGTAATTTTGTAAAACAATTTATTAAGTCATAAATTTAAAAAGTATGTTTATAAATAATTGAACATTAGACCTTGCTTTTACTCAGGATACCAAAGTTCTTTTCAGTATTTCAAATATAGTAAGATGTTCGGGAATACTTCTGTAGAAGTTAATTTTTCATTTGTACTTAACAACAGATGAAAAGAAGAAGAAAAGGAAATCTAGTCATTCAAAAGAAAGATCCAAGAAAAAGAGAAAGAAAAAGTCATCTAAAAGAAAACATAAGAAGTATTCTGAAGATAGTGATAGTGACTCTGAATCTGAAACAGACTCCAGTGGTAAGAAAGCTAGATCATTCTGCAAACCCTAGAATGCGTTTCAGTTGTTAAAAATGGTATGTGTGCGCTCGTTTTGTCTGCAAGCATGTCTGTGCACCGTGTGTATTCCCTCTGCCTGTGGAGGCCAGAAGAGGAGTTACAGACAGTTGTGACCACCATGTGAGTGCTGGGAATCAAATTCAGTCCTCTGAAATAGCAGCCAGTCCTCTTAACTGCTGAGCCATCTCGCCAGCCACTCAGCTTTTCTTTTCTGCAGTTACGTATGTGTCACTTGGTACAGCAGGCCTTCTGCCTTCAGAGCCTGTCACTCCCTGCTTCCACCTTGGCTTACGCAGTGCAGCAATGGACATGCGCTACTTTTGTAATAAACTGATTTCAAAAACAACTAGTTACCACTTCCAGGTCAACCATTCCTTAATTATCTTCCCAAATCAGTTATGTTTTTAATTACACTTTTATTCATTTATTTTGTGCATATGTGTGTATGTATATGGACGTGCACACCACACACAGTATATGTGTGGAAGTCAGAGAGTAACTTTGAGGAGTTGAAATTTCTCTTCTTCCACCATGTGGGTCCTGGGGAATTGAACTCAGGTCTTCAAGCCCAACAATAAGCACCCTTACCAACTGAGTCGTCTTGCCAGTGCGTATCTGGCAGGTTTTAAGACTCCTCTGTATCCTCACGCACCCCATGCTTTTCTCTCTTAGCCCAGATTATGCTCATTCCATTACCATCTCCCCTCCATTCCACTGAGATTCTGGAAAGCATTCTTCTCCTCTGCCACACGCACACAGAGTTGTTTCTTTTTGGTTTTGTTTTTCTCACTATGAAACTTTAACAACCCAGGAAAGTAAAGGGAACAATGTAATTATTATTATTATTAGCTTTTGTAAGCATTTTGACATTTAAAATATGGGGGTGGGAGAAGTTGCTGAGCTATTAAGAGTAAGTTATCATTCCTTGACTAAATATTTCTATATGTACCTCTTTGAAATAGGATGTTTTCCTACTTAACCAATGCCATTAACTCAATGAATAAATTAATAGTGATTCCCAATATTACTAATACTTAGTGTGACTTTAGTTTTTTTACATTCATTTGGTGTGTGTGTGTGTGTGTGTGTGTGTGTATGTATGTATGTGTATGTGCACACTCATACATGCCACAGCCAGTGTGTAGAGATCAGAGGACAATTTATAGAAATCAGTTCTCTCCTTCTACCATGTGGTTCTGGGGCTCCAGTTCACATCATCGGGTTTGACAGTAAGCATTTCACTCACTGACCCATCTTGCTGGTCCATGACTTTAATTAATGACTTCGATTCTTGCCCCTAGTATAATTCCTGGCAAGTTTCAGTAAATGTTAGATTGAATAAATTTCTCTGTAACAACAAATGAATATTTGCAACAATACAGTATTTATCTGTTAAAATATTGGGATTTTGAACTTCAAATTTTTTTTCAATAATAATGTGCTTTAATTTTCAGATGAAGATACAAAAAGAAGAGCAAAGAAAGCTAAGAAAAAGGAAAAGAAGAGGAAACGGAGAACGTCAGTTTTTCTTTACTTTTTTTAATGAAAAAGCTTAAAATGTATAATGGTCCCCCATATATATATACCCAGTCTGACCAATTATGTGTAGTCTCTATCACCCTCCAATTATTTTGGTACTAATGAAAGTTATCATTCCCTCCATAAATAATTCAATAATTTAGGACCTTTCTCTAAAAGGTATTCCTTAAAAAAATATAGTAACATTTATTGTGCTTACAAATTTAACAGTTGCTGGGCAGTGGTGGTGTATGCCTTTAATCCCAGCACTCAGGAGGCAGAGGTAGGCTGATCTCTGTGAGTTCGAGGCCAGCCTGGTCTACAGAGCGAGTTCCTGGACAGCCAGGGCTACACAGAGAAACCCTGTCTTGAGAAATCAAAAAAAAAAAAAAAAAAAGAAGTTAACTATCAGTTCTCTGTAGTTTTTTTTCCTACAGTTTATTCATATCAGAATGCTAATACTGTCCCTAAATTATAGTGGTTATTTGGAGTGATTTAGCATGTTTTTCTGTCTTCTCTATTTCCTGGAGAGTTGGGGGTGTCTCTCGAGTTTGGCAAGGTTCAAATAGGAACTTTGGCCAGGAATACTTTCTAGGTGGTGCTGTGTACACTATCAGTAGGCAACTAATGTCTTGTCTCTTTTTGTCATATTAGCAAACACTGCTGGTCTTTGTCAAGCTTCAGTATGTCATTGAGATTGAACAGTGGTAGTTTACTTTGAATGCTGCTATTTAAACATTTTTGCTATATTTTAACCCATTATACTGAAAATTTTTATTAATGCCTATACTGGTGAGAACTTGTTTTTGTTTTGTGGGATTTTTTTGTATTTGGGCTTGTTCTATGTTTTTTTAAAAGATGCATCTGTGTCTGTACCATGTACATCTACAGGTACCTAGAGAGGCCAGAAAAGGGCATCAGATCTTCTGGAGCTGGACTTACAGGTGGTTATGAGCTACCTGATATGGGTGCTGGGATATGAACTATAGTTCTCTGGAAGAGCAGCAAGCACTTGTAACTGCTAAACCATTTCTTTAACCCCTGTATGTTTGTTTTTTGAGACAGGGTCTTATATATCCCAGGCTGGCGTCAGGCTCACTAGATAGTATAGGATGGCTTTGAACTCCCAATTCTCCTGCCTCCAGCTCCCAAGTGCTAGGATTACATGTAGCTAGTCTTTTTCTGTCCTGCCAGCCAGCTCCCAAATCTCAACACAGAGACTTCTTATTAATTATGAAAGCTCAGCTTATTTCTAACTAGATCTTATAACTTAAATTAACCCAATTCTATTCATCTACATGTTGCCACGTGACTTGTGGCTTTTACCTCTTGTCCTGCATGTTTTGCTCCCTCTGCATCTAGCTGGCAACTCACCTTCTCAGTGTTCTCTCTGCCCTGAAAATCCTGCCTGGCTATTTACCCTTTAGCATTTTATAAACCAAGCCAAGTGACACTTCTTTACAGTGTACAAAAAGATTATTCTACATTTCCCCCTTTTTGTCTAAATAAAAAGGAAAGGTTTTAACTCTAACATAATAAAACTATGCACAATAAGAACAATTATCAGGTAAGAATTAGTCCAGTCCATTTGTTTCTGGCATATTTGGGGGAAAATACTCCATTCTTTATCCTATCTTGATGAGTTCAAAGCTCTGTACCTAATTTACTTTCTATCATAACTAAGGAAAACTACAACTATAACTACCTAGTCACCAACTCCATCAAAGACCCCAGAAGGATATAATATTACCTAAGTAAACAGGAAGTGCAGTGTAAGCCAATTCCAAACATATAGAAATGACAGAGACAGCTGGCTGCCTAGACAGTCACCCAAGGTTCCTCTGCAATGTTGGGGCATCCACCTTTGGCCTGTGGCCTAGAATATCTGACAGACATTTTTATGAAGCAGAGATTTTGAAGGACTGTCACACCTAGGCTTGGCAAAGTTCAGCAGTCACTTTCCTGTGTGTCCTGTAGATTGTCTGGCAGACTTTTCTATGAAGCAGGAAATTTGAAGGACTGTCTTGTCTTGGCAAAGTTCGACAGTCTTTTTCCTTTGTGTCCTGCTTATCCAGTTTGTATAGCATACAGTCAAGACAAGAGCAGTTTCTCATCTAAATGTTTAGTTTTGCCACATTGAAAGCAAACTCCATTTGGAGTTTCTTCAGTGCCCATCATCTTCTCTGAAGTAAATTTTTGCTGCAGTAACAGATGTATCTCATTGTCTTGAAAAGCCCTATGTTAACAAAACATTTTAAATGCCATATTTTTTATTAAATTTTTTATTTTTTAATTTATTTTAGATACCAACCACAGTTTCCCCTCCCTCCTTTCCTCCCGTTTTCTCCCCCCACCTTCCTCCTATCCTCTCCCAGTCACTCTTCCTCCGTCTCCATTCAGAAAGGGTAAGGTCTCCCATGGGAGTCAACAAAGCATGGCACATCAAGTTGAGGCAGGACCAAGTCTATCCCCCACCCCCCAACTCCCGCTGCATCAAGGCTGAAGGCTGAGGTATCCCACCATATGAAGTAGGTTTCAAAAAGCTAGCTTATGTGCCAGGGATAGGTCCTAGTCTCACTGCCAAGAGCCCCACAAACAGACCAAGCCACACAACTGTCACCTACATGCCGTATTCTTTAGTCTTTGAAGTGTTTGAAGACCATCTGTCTGTCTAAAATATATCTGTTTGACCTTGAAAATATACCTAACATGACTGCTTGCTATAGGTGACTACTAACCTATATTTATTATCCTAAATATTTTGTAATAATAACTTTCAAGGACTAGAAATTTACATTACATTGTTAAATGAGCTGCATAGGTACAATACCTTAAATAAGAGTAGAAATGTATGTACAGTATGTTCTAACAAAAATAACCTTAAATTTGTATCAATATACAAAAATCCATACCAATGTAAAATATTTGAGACTAGTGGTTGATTTTTTTTTTTTAGTTTGAAAGTAGATGTAGTAATCTATCCTTTTATCATATCATTACTATATCCCCCCTTTTCCTTTCAAAAAGAGGTCTCTGAATCTAATCTTCTTTGTTTGGCTTTTTCTCTGACCATGATCAATAACAACTTGTAACCAACCCCCCCAAACAATGACAAACATCCATAATCCACCTCATGGCCCAGAACCACCCACCCTCATCTCTTGGGATTGTGAGCGTTGTGTTCTCTAGACTGCTTTCTGCTAACATCTTTGGAGGGCCCTGAGAAAATTAGAATAATGATCAAGTCCTGGCTAGAATTGTCTGTGAGGCTGGACCATCTCATCCAGCAGCCTTGAAGCTGTTCTGGATGCAGAACTCTGAGGAAATTACAACAGAGGCACTCTGAGAGGCTAGATCACCTGGCCCACTCATTTTCATTGGTGTCTGTTCTTGCTCTGAAAACACATAAATGTTCAAAGGTAACAGACATACCTGCATTAACACAAGTGTGGACTGTGTGTTGTATAGGTAAAATATATATTACCTGTCTTGTAGTTTTTCTAGGTTTATTTCTTTATATCTGTAGCCAGGATTTTCAGAGGGTCTCCCCAGATCAAAGCTGATCCTCTTTTTTTTTTTTTTTTTTTTGGTTTTTCGAGACAGGGTTTCTCTGTGTAGCTTTGCGCCTTTCCTGGGACTCACTTGGTAGCCCAGGCTGGCCTCGAACTCACAGAGATCCGCCTGGCTCTGCCTCCCGAGTGCTGGGATTAAAGGCGTGCGCCACCACCGCCCGGCCAAAGCTGATCCTCTTTAACCTTGAATGAATCCACAGCCTTTTGTTTTCTTTGGAAACATAAGCATAACCTCTTCTCCAACACAGTGTATTTTTTGGCTTCCATTTTGAAGTTAAGACATTTAAAAAATATATATGATGGTTTAGTTTAACAGTTTCCATAATCCAGTGTTTCTCAGCAGCTATCATTTGTTCATCAGCAATCAGAAAATTAAAACAGCACAATAACATACAGGATTCAGACTTCCTGTATACTTCCCATCTCTACGTGGCTTCTTTTTTATTACTTTTTCTTTAAAGACTTTATTATTCTTAAACTATTTATTTTTATGACTGTCTATACCCTTTTTATTAAGCCTACACACATTGTTAAACACAGTGTAACCTGTTTAGAGGTTTATTTTTCCATCTGAACCTGTTTTACTGAATATCTGTAACTTTTTGTGTCTGCATCAGCAAAATCTTAAACTGCTGCACAGCTTAGCTCATGGTGAGCTGGCAGCTCAAGCCTGTAGACTGCAGCCAGGAGATGTGTCTCTGTACTGCAGCCTGCATGATGAGAGTCTGCAGGACTAGGAAGCCATGTTTTTTGTGTGTTTGGAACCTTTTTATTTTTTAAGCTTTGTCAGGTCTTATGTGGAAATATGTGCCTGGATGTTGGATGCCATTTGTAGCTAGTCTTGGTCTGTCCCACCAGCCAGCTCCCAAATCACAACACGGAGTTTAGGCTTGTTTCTGACTAGCTCTTATAACTTAAATTAACCCATTTCTATTCATCTATGTGGTGCCACGTGGCTCATGGCTTTTACCTCGCATCCTGCATGTTTTGCTTCCTCTGTATCTGGCTGATGACTCTGCCTTCTTCATAGCATTCTCTCTGCCCCCAAAATCCCGCCTTGCTTTTGGCCATTTAGCTTTTTATTGAGCCAGTCTGAGTGACAACTTCTTTACAGTATACTAAAAGATTGTTCCATAACAATTACAAACATAAGCTATCATCTCCTGCCTGAGAGTTAGGTTTTAAGCTATTTCATTTCTATTATCTTTCTATACGATAACTGTATTTCATTGATCTTTTAGTCATTTCTTGTTAATAGTAAAATACTACTTGGTTAACTGAGAAGATTGAATTGAAAAGCTTGAGTAAGCTGGGAATTCAGATAATTTTCATTAACCTTTTCATTCCCTTGAAAACTGAGGATGCCTGGGGCTGGAGAGATCGTTTAGTGGTTAAGAGCACTGGCTGTTCTTACAGATGACCTGGATTCAATTCCCAGCATCCATATGGCAGCTCATAACTATCTGTAACTCCAGTTCCAGGGGATCTGACACCCTTACACAGGCGTACATGTAAGCAAAACACCAATGCATACAAAATAAATCTTAAAAAAATTCTTTAAGGGGCTAGAGAGACGGCTCAGAGGTTAAGAGCATTGACTGCTCTTCCAGAGGTCCTGAGTTCAATTCCCAGCAACCACATGGTGGCTCACAACCATCTGTAATGAGACCTGGTGCCCTCTTCTGGCCTGCAGGCATACATGCAGGCAGAACACTGCATATATAATAAATAAATCTTTACAAAATTTTCTTTAAAAAGAAAAGAAAACTGAGAATGCCTTTTAACAGGAGAATACTTAATTTGTATTAAATTATAATCTCTGTAGGAAGAAATACAAGAAAAAGAAGTCCAAGAAGAACAGAAAAGAGTCTAGTGATTCGAGCTCTAAAGAGTCCCAAGAAGAATTTCTAGAGAATCCTTGGAAGGATCGATCAAGTAGGTTTTTGCAGCTGACTAACTCGAAACATGAAACATTAACTGATTAGTCAAGATGTGAATGTGTTTCTTAATATCTTTCATGCAGAGGCAGAAGAACCATCAGATCTCATTGGCCCAGAGGCTCCCAAAACACTTGCCTCCCAAGATGATAAGCCTTTGAAGTAAGTAGCAGTGTACAGTTGTGGGGTTTGGGTGGTTTTCTTTGTTGTAGGTTATTTGCTTTGTTTTCTGCAGTGCTGAGTATGCTCATGCTAGGTTAGCAGGCTGCCACTGCTGTGCCTTCAGCCAGTAGTAGTGTATTTGCAGTATTTAAAGTACTTTCTTAGCTTGCAATGGTGCTTATGCCTGTGATCCCAGCATTTGGGAGGACGAGGCAGGGAGATTGGGAATTCAAGGACATTCTAGGCTACATTGTGATCTCAAGGCCAGTCTGGGCTACATGAGACCCTGTTTCTACAAAAGAAAAACAAGATCTTCAACTATCCTTCAAAGCCCCTTTCCAAAAGAAGGAGCATATGGTGAGTGCCAATGCTTCTCTGCAAGGAGCTGGGATTTCTGGCGCTCTTTAATCCTCTTAGCACTTTCTGTTTCTTTTCTGCAGTGTAATTTTTAAAGTTTGTATTAGTTTAGCAATTTTGTATCGGGGAGGGAAAAAGGAGGGGAAGGCATTAGAGGACAACTTTTAGAACTTGGTTCTCTCCTTCTACCATATGGGTACAAGGGATTAAACTCAAGTCAACAGACTTGACAGTAAATGTCTTTACCCTCTGAGCCTCCTTGGCAACCCATGCAATCTATTATTTATGTTTACCTTAATAGTGTAGTGTAGTTATCTTTATAATTGTATAAATTTTGTAAGCTTCAAGTTTAATAGGAATGCAAGAAACCATCACTGAACTGCTTTTAAAAACTTAAAAGACAAAAGGTAATTTTTACTGTATGGTATTATTGTTTGTTACAAGTTATTTTGAGATCTATTATATATTGGGGTTTTTTTTTTTATAGAGAATGAGCTGAGGACAGAAGCAGTAATAGTAATACCTGATGAATTAACCCACAATTGTAAACTGTGAGTCTATACTTGTGAACGTTAGTTCTTTTGTTCTTCCAAATTATTTATACATTTCTAGGTTAGTAATACAGCTCATAGTACAATGTTCTCTAATAAACATAAGTAATTCACATCAGGCACAATACTGCTCAGCACTGTTGTTCTTACTGCTATCTGAGGGACAATGATTTGTGCTCTCCTTTTCTATGGCGATAACTATTGTGAATTCTGAATTACTTTGTAGCTATGGCCATGCTCTGTTACCTGGTGAAGGTGCAGCTATGGCTGAATATGTAAAAGCTGGAAAGCGAATCCCACGAAGAGGTGAAATTGGCTTGACAAGTGAAGAGATTGCATCATTTGAATGTTCGGGTTATGTAATGAGTGGTAGCAGGTACTTCCTTGACATTGAGTCCATTTCCATGATTAGCTCTCTTCCTTCTTTCTTCCTACTAGGATTGTATTTGGTGATCTGTTTCCTAGTGAAAATAGAGTGTACATATACACACGGTACTGGTTTCATTAGAAGAAACATACTTAAAAAGGTTTAACTATGGATAAAACTTAGCCTCAAACTCCACAATATCTCCAAATTTAAAGAAGCAATAGTTTCCAGTTTCATTTCTTATTCATATTTTATTATTTTTTTCTCCCTGTAAAATAAAAAATGAGTTAAATTCAGCTGTCTATCATAAAGGAATATAGGATTCCAGTAGTGAGGAAAGCATTGTCACAGTTCTCAGAGGACCAGAGTTTCTGGAAAAGAGTATCAGTTACGGGTCATGAAAGATGTCAGATTCAGCACGAGGAAATAGGACTCCGGAAGAATCAGAAAATACTTGACTAATCAGGGAGAAGAAGGGCAGGAATACTGAACTCACACTGAACTGTGGATTCTTTAAGATTACAAACTGCTTTTTAAAATAGTTAACTATTTTGAATTGATACCAGAGACAAATACTTGCTGAACCTCTGAAGCATCCCTCAGAATCTTAGATTTCTGAAAAGCAGCTTTACTTTGGAGGATGACAGTATAAGGACGAATCATTAGAGATGTAGTGATCAGTAAGGAGGGTTCAACATAGCCATTTTTGTGATTGAGATGATTGTTTACATAAAAGGTCCCAAAGACTCTTCAGAGGGTTAACAAATGGTTGTATATAAAGTTATTACAGAACCAGTTCTACAGACAACTAGAAAATATAATTTAACATATCATTAATACATATTAATATAATTAACAATGTATAATATATAAGGAATTATAATTAAACATTTATAGTTTAATATATTATATAGTATCAGAATATGAATGATTTAGAAATAAATCTTAACAAAAGAATCTCCAGACTCCCACAGGGAAAAACTATAGAATGTTAAGAACCATTAGGGGGATGGACACATTGCTCAGTGGTTAATAGCACTGGTGCTCTTTCAGAGGACCCAGGTTCAATTCCCAGCACTCACGTGGCAGCTTACAACCAGCTGTAACTCCAGTCCCAGGGATCTGAAGTTCTCTTCTGGCCTCTGCAGGCACTACACATATGTGATGTACAGATATACATTCAGGCAAAACACTCATATATATAAAATAAAAATTTAAAAAATTTAGCTGGGCGTGGTGGTACACATCTTTAATCCCAGCACCTTGGAAGCAAAGGCAGGCAGATCTCTGAGTTTGAGGCCAGTCTAGTTTACAGAGAGTTCTAGGACAGCCAGAGCTACACAGAGAAACCCTGTCTTGAAAAAAATCAATCAATCAATCAATCAATAAATGAAACATTAAAGAAGACATATCAAAGGAGACAGACCATGTTCAAAGATAGGCTAGTAATATTGTAAAGTCAGTTCTCTCAAATTTATCTATAGATTCAATAAAATTTCAAACTTAGTAAAGCTGTTTTAAAGTGTGTTTGTTAGACTAAAAGCTAAGAGTAGCTGTGTTAGTTCTGAAGAAGAGTAGGCAAATAAGATGTGACCTACAAGAGATGAGAGTTAAGGCACTTGTAGGATTTAGGAAGCATAGGGAATAACCTAATTATTCAGTGGATAAAATGCAGAGTCCAGGGAAAGTTATACATGTGTGGAATTTTGTGTATGAAAGAGATAGCATGTCAGATCTGTGTAGAAAGAAGTATTCAGGAAATGGGATAGGAAGAATGCAGAACAGTGAATCGCCAGATATAAAAAGCAGTGCCACTAGATTACATACTTTCAGAGAGGGTGCCTTTTGGATAAAAATGTATTTTCTAAACAAAACAAAATGTGCTAACCAGAAGTTTGCCTAGGCTGAAAGTATGAACTTGTGTCCATTAAAATGTGAAAATTCCAGGCTCAGATAAGATTCTTGGGATACACACAATTGATAAAGTATTGGTAATGAGAATATTTAAATGAACAACTATAAAAAAATGACGGAAAGGGCCATTTATCAAAAGAATACATATGTCCTATACATAAACTAAATGTTCATTTTTTATTGGAAATGGAAATCAAGACCTCAGTGAAATACTGTTTTGTATCTATTTAATAGGAAAAGGTTCAAAGTTCTGACAGTGCCAGATATTGAAAGGATATGGTGCCATAAGAGCTCCTAAACAATGCTGGTAGTATATCCATTAACAGTGTGACATCTTGGAAAGTTGGACTCTCATGTGCAGTATAACCAAGCAGCACTACACTGGGGTACCCAAGAGAAAATCTTTCCCACAGACTAGAGACAGGCATGTGGGCGTTCATTATAGCATCATTCTGTATTGCTTTCTGCTCCATGTAACTGCACAGGGCACTCACTATACTCTAAGCAACCTAAGTATATTGCCATTTCCTCGACTCTGCCATCTTATCCCTAGATATCGTCACACTAACCTGAAATGATTCTCTCCTCTTACCCAGTCTTTGCTGGTTTTTCTAGAGATAAGTCTCTTCAACTAATTATGTAGGGTTGGGTACATAATGCACAAAAGAGGTCATTCATTTTTCTCTCTGAATAACAGACCTTTTGAATCCAACATCATAGTTTTCCTCTGTCTCTATAAATATATAGAGACATCTAACTTTTAGACTGAATCCCCCTTTTCTTTGTGACACTTCTGGATTCTAAGGAAATTAAACTATCCACAGAATTCCACAGAATTCCTCTTCAGTTATAGATTTAGACTTGATTCTCTTCTTTGTATCAGTAAAGTTGAACATTGATGTACCACTTGATTAATTAAGATAAATCTTTCATTTGCCCTGCTATGGACTCCACAAAGACAAAAACCACTATTACTGGCTGGGCATGGTGGCACATACCTTAAATTGCACCACTTTGGAGGCAGAGGCAGGTGGATCTGTGGGAGTTTGAGGTCAGCCATGTTAGCCAGAGTTATTTAATGAAACTTTTTCAAAAACAAACAACCCCCACCCCCAAAATACACATCGCCTAAAACTTAATAAGTTTCCCATTTCAGTTTATTAGAAATAAGGAAAACAGAATTATGTCTTTAGTATGTGAAATGAATGATAATATCTACTATGTTGACAAACATTGGAGATCATGAATACTAGCAATAGGTTAAAGGAAAAGGGGGCATCACTAGATAAAATGTAGAGTCATTTGATGACCCATCTCCAGGTTCTGTTGTCACCTTTTAAGTAGATTCTATATTAAGAAAGGATTCATGAGGATATACTGTAGGAATTATTAGTAAGAAATTAAGTCAAAGATAAAATTGTCTTCAGGCATCGCCGAATGGAGGCTGTGCGGCTGCGGAAAGAGAACCAGATCTACAGTGCGGATGAGAAGAGAGCCCTTGCATCCTTTAACCAGGAAGAAAGACGGAAGAGGGAGAACAAGATTCTGGCCAGCTTTCGAGAGATGGTGTACAGAAAGACCAAAGGGAAGGATGACAAGTGACGACTTCCTGACTTTACAAGCGGGTACTTTTAACAATGAGGAAATTGTGGGTTCTAGACATAAAAGAAGGTTATTGTTTTGTGTTTGGGGTTATTTTTTGATGTATGGTTTCAAGTAGCCCAGATTGGCCTCAGGCTTTGTAGCCAAGGATACTCTGAACTCTTGGTGTCCTGCCTCCACCTTCCAAGTGTTGAGACTCCAGATGTGTGCCACCATGCCCAGCCAAAAAGGCTGTTGTGCTCTGAAGTGGCTTTTCAGTGCTTCTGTGCCTTCTGAATCCTTCAGTTCTTCAATAACAGATGCTTGTTGATATAATTAGTAAGTTATTTGGGACTTTTAAAGATTGACCCTAACTTTCTGGTTTGAAAGTCCAAATTCTGAAGGAAATCCTGCAATGTTAGGAAGGCGGCAGAGAGAGAGAAAGTGTCAACAGAATAAGAAATTTCAATCTCACTCTGTGATTTGGTGTGAATATTTTTAGCTCCATCCAGTGTCTGCTCCTACCCCAGCAGAACTTGGGAATTTCATATCTCTGTCTTGAATGTGTTACAAATGGGCTAGACAGAAACTATGTAGGAGGCTATTTCTGTTAATAAAATGACGGTGTTGCTGGAAAAGGCAATGCCGGAATTTGAAAACTGACTTGTTTCTACAGTCAGCCCTAGAAATGTATTTTGGGCTAAGTCTACCTCCGCTCTAAAAACAAACAAACCAAAAGGCTAACTCACATATGTGTGGAATAGAAAATGTGAACATTAGATGTTGTAAGTTCTTAATAGATTACTTAAAACAGTTCTTTCCGTGGCCGGGGTATAGCTCAGAATTAGAACATGTGCTTAGCATGCATGCGGCCCTGAGCTGCATCCCCAACAGTGCAAAAATTTTTTTCAAATACAGTCTTGGAAAGTCTATTGTCGTGCCAATATAAGAGTACTATTTCTATCTAAGCTGATATTTAATGATAGGATAATATATAAAAGAATGAGTGTCAGGAGTGCTAATGAGGGAAAATATAATAAGTCAATATTTTAATTAGCTGTTTCATGATGATGAGAGTAAAATAGTAAACGTTTTCAATTGTGTCCTTTATGTAGTTGGATTTCTTTTTTGAGACAGAGTCTCACTCTGTAGCCCTGGATGGCCTGGAACTCATAGAGTTCTGACTGCCTCTGCCTTCCTGGTGCTAGGATTAGAGGTGTGTGCCACTGCACCTGGCTATCAGATTTGATTTTAAACATTGTTAAGCTCTTCAGCTTTTTTATATCTATCAATGTCTTTAATCCTTAACTTTGTAGAAACCCTCCTCACTTTATCACTGTTTGAAAAGTTTAATATATGTTCTTGGGAAATGTGTTTTTTAACCCACAACTGCTGAACTGATCAGCAGGTAGCATGTAGTAACATCTGTGATCTTTGAACTTGAAACTGTTTCACTGTATCTATACTTCTCAGTCTAGTAAGTCTGTAGTTTCCTAAAGTTTAATGGAAGCTAGGTTCCAAAGTTGGAAGTCTTATTAATCCATACACTTCCTCCTGTAATACAATGTAAAGTTTATAATCCCTACTTTAAAATTTATTCTGTAGGGGCATTATTTTTTGTTAACTGGCTCCTAGCAACTGGATGAATATGTTTTTATTTTTCATAGGCAATGTAGTTTAAATGCGACAATTTTGTGGTGTATAAGTATTATGGGTTTTATTTTGATTCTTCTTCTCCATAGAGTAGATATAGTCAATGAAAGAAAAGGTAGGAATTTATTTCAAAACCTACCATTCCTTGCATCGGAGTTCATTTGGATAAGATCTGCAAAGAATAGTGTCAACGGCAGATCCTTAAAAAAAAGTAGAAGGCTAAAAGTATTTTATTTTCAGCTGTTTTGTGTTATTGCTTCAAACTGTGTTTTGTCACCTAAGCTCTAAGTCAGCCATTGTTTCCCAAAGCAAATCTTCCTGGTTTACAACACACACACACACACACACACACACACACACACACACACACACATTTCTTTCTTTTTTTTTAATTTTTCTATTTAATTTATTCAAACTAAACACAATAGAAGTCATTTTAGAAAGACACATCAGGCAATACTCCATTGGGGATAAATAAAAAGGAAGTTATGATTCTAGAAGTCAACCTATTTCTGTCAGAGAGTACTGCTTTCCTCAGTGTTTACTGGATAGAAAAGTACATTTGCCCTGGACTACCCATGCTACCAGAATTTCACACACACATTTCTAATCAAACAAAACATTGAGCTAGGGGGCTGGAGAGATGCCTCAGCGGTTAAGAGCACTGACTGCTCTTCCAGAGGTCCTGAGTTCAATTCCCAGCAACCACATGGTGGCTCACAACCATCTGTAATGAGACCTGGTGCCCTCTTCTGGTCATACATGCTGTATACAAAACAAATAAATAAATCTTTAAAAAAAAATTGAGCTAGGAAATTTCTTCTTTGTTACACTCCCAGTGAACAAGATAGTGGCTAGAGTTCTATCTTTATTCTTCCTAGTTCTTTAGGCCCATGTAAAATCTGTGTAGAACTACTGTAATTGAAATACTTTATTTTGTTCTCTAAAGAGACAAGCTAGTTTCTCACCTCTTCACCAGTTGTTCATGGGATTTTCTCTCCTTTTTTGAATTTGTTGTACAAAGATAATAGTAAAAAATAGAAAAGTTGCCCGGTCCTACCACATGTATTGTTACAAGTATTCTGTGTTCCTTGTATGTCTTTGTCACTCAAAGTGTAGAGTAATTTTGTCTTGAGTATTTTAAAATTGTGTGACCAGGCTTAGGAGTCTTATTGGGAAAGTAGGAATACATGGTGATCAGTGTGAAGGTAGAAACAAGACCGGAAATAAATATGGGTGGTAACCCGTCTCTGTTTCATTCTAATAATAACCATGATGAAGTGTTCTAGAAGCCAAAACATTCGCTTTCAGAGTTTGGCATTGAGGCTTACCTTATAGTAGAAGAGGTCTGTGAGTAGGAGAACCTTTCAGACTGGTTAGGATGAGCTACAGAATTGTTGCCATTTTGTTACCCAGCATACCCGTAAAAATGTGTATCAAGCCTGGAGGTAGGCACAGAGAAGGACCAAACAGCTAAGGGCCAATGGGTGAACTTTAGCAATGTTTGAAATTCAACTCTGTACTTGCCAGACTCCAAAATCATGATGTAGTGTTGAGAGAAATCTCTTCAAAAACAAAAACAAAAAAACCTTATTACAGAATGAAATAAAAGCAAAAACGCAGTTGGGTTGTGTACTACAAGTTTATTATTCAATAAATATTATGTGGTTTGATGTGCTGTTTCATATTTTTAATGTATTGATTGTTAAAGGAGTCCTCAAACGTGACACAAGAATCAGACAACTTTAAAAGGGATCGACTCCAACAAAATTTGTTTGGTTTCAGTAATGTCCCTCAGCCATTGTTCTCGAAATCGAATACTTCCTGGTCTGTAGAGGAAGGGAAAAACACACACACATGCACACACAAAGTTTTTATAATCAAGCAAAACGTTGAGGCAGGAATTCCCTCCTTACATTCCCAGGGCTAGGTTCTGGCAGGGTTCTAGCTCCATTCCTTACCGTTCTTTAAACCCATGTAAAAAGGCTTTTAGAGAGCTGTAATGCAGTAACATGGGTTGCTACATGTGAGCGAATTCAGTGTGAGTTTCCTGTGGATCTTTATTGGAAGGGGGTCCTGAAACACGGTTTCATTCTATAGTCCAGACAAGTCTGAAACTTACAGCAATTCTCCTGCCTCAGCCTCCCAAGTGCTGGGGTTAGAGACATGAATTACAATGCCTAAAAGGGATTATTAACAAAAGTAAATGCAGTATAATTCTGAAGTTTTTCTGAAGAGGGCTAGGGCTGTAGCTCAGTGGTAGAGTACACCTGCCTAGTGTGTGCAAGGCCCTGGGCTTGATACCCAGCAACACACACACACACACACACACACACACACACAC
>CABHPR010105040.1:0-12080 GCA_902168415.1 Peromyscus melanophrys
CCATTTGGTGGTTAAGAGTACCTGCTGCTGCTCTTTCAGAAGACCCACATAGTAGCTCACAATCATCTGTAACTCTAGTTACAAGGGATTAGACACCCTCTTCTTGACTCTGTGGACATCATGCATGCACATGGTACAAACTTACACAAAGACTAAATACTCACACATATAAAATTGTTAAAAAAATTTTTAATGGATTAATTCAGAAAAAAATTTAAAGCAACTTGTTTAAAGAACCACAAAAGTTATGCACTGGTGCACAAACACAAATGAAACTTATTTAATTAGATCTATACATATGCAAAAATACTGTGTAAACTGTCCTAAGGCACAGACATAACCAGATACATGTAGTTTGTATTTTGACCACATGATGGGGCTAAAATACTACATGTCTCAGAAAGGCATGTAAGTACAGTTATAACATTATCATCCTTAATGCATCTATCTGTACATCATTCTGAACTAAAACTGAGAACTATCATTATACTGAACTGAAGAATGGTAAGCCAGGTGGTAGTGGCACACACCTTTAATCTCAGCACTTGGGAGGCAGAGGCAGGAGGATCTCAATGAGTTCAAGGACAGCCTGGTCTACAAAGAGAGTTCCAGGACAGCTGGGACTGTTACAGAGAAATCCTGTCTCAAAAAAACCAAAAAAAAGAACACAATAGTAATTAATGTCTGTTCCATTTACTTAAAACAACATTAAAAGCAGAGACATACATGATATGTCTCCCAGCAGAGAACAAGCAGAAATCTAAGACATGATTTTTAAGATGAGAAAATAAGCTGAGAGGTTATAATTTTAAAAAAAGAAAAAGAAAATAAAGAAATCACTAGAGCCAGGAGTGGTGGGCACAGGTAGAGGCAGGCAGATCTCTGTGAGTTCAAGGCCAAGGCCAGCCTAGTTTACACAGTGAGTTCCAAAACAGCCAGAGCTACAGAGATCCTGTCTCCAAAAATAATATTAACATTAATAATAAATTACTGTACTACTGTTTATGTGTGTGTGTGTGTGTGTGTGTGTGTGTGTGTGTGTGTGTGTGTGTGTGTATCACATCACAAAAAGTACAAGCTTGTAGCTGTCTCTTTAGGACACTGGTTCTCAACCTGTGGATCTTGACCCCTTTGTCAAACCTCTATCTCCAAAAAATATTTACATTGCAATTCACAACAGGAACACAATTACAGTTATGAAGTAGCAATGAAAATAATTTTATGGCTGGGAGTCACCACAACATGAGGAACTTTATTAAAGGGTCCTTCTTTAGGAAGGCTGAGAACCACTGCTTTAGGGGAAGACCAAAAATAAATAAATAAATAAAAATCTCAAATCTTAAGAATTCAGACTGATGATCACTCAAATTGATGACCACTCAAGAAGTAACATGTTTGGTTAGAAAATCTGGAGCTAACTTGGGTGTCAAGAGCCTGTAAGCTCAGCTACTAGAGAGCTGAAACAGGAGGATCACATAAATTCAAGGGCTGGCTGAACTACAGGGAATGTTTGAAGCTAGCCTGGGCAACTTGGTGAAGTTCTGTCCCAAATAAAAAGTAAGGTGCAGTGTCACACACCTGTAATCCCAGAACTGAAGAGTTGGAAGAATCAGGTTCAAAAGTTCAAAGGTCATATTCCACCACACAGAGATTCGAAGGTCAATCTGGACTACATAAGACCCTATCTATCTTTAAAAAAATAAATAAATAAATAATAAAAAGCACCAGCTCAGTAGCAGTGTTTAGTGTTTGCCTGTCGTGGTTAGGCCTAGTTTGGGATGGAGAGTAACCTACACTCAACTCAAACAGAATCAGAATCTATCATCATGATGGTCTATACACATACTGAATCTAGAAAAGCACTAAGAGTTTACTGTACTTTTAACAGTCCTCAGCCCTTACCCTGGGTTATTAATGCTTAAATAATGATAAACTTACAAACTTTTGTTAGGGCAATTTCACTTTCCAAATACTCTTTTGGTAGTCGTAAGACTCTTTTACAAATAGAATAAGCCTTATGTTCCTTTACACAAAATGGTGAAAGGAAATAGAAATGCATATAGACTCCAAAGTTGGCCTTTGGGCATGGGAGAGGCTGCCTATAAATTAGATAGGTTAGATCAACTAGGGGTCTGAGAAAAGCTGGCACAGATTGTATTAACTATGCATGGGGAAACAAGAAGGAAAACAGTAACAAAAATTCATCTGAGTTGAATGTGATAGAACATACCTATAATCCCAGCACTTTGGAAAGTAAACAGGAGTATAAAAAAACACATGAGCCGGGCGGTGGTGGCGCACGCCTTTAATCCCAGCACTCGGGAGGCAGAGGCAGGCGGATCTCTGTGAGTTCAAGGCCAGCCTGGGCTACAGAGTGAGTTCCAGGAAAGGCACAAAGATACACAGAGAAACCCTGTCTCGAAAAACCAAAAGAGACCTTGGCTTAAGAAATGAAAATTTGCCAGAAGGCTGTAGTGCACCCCTTTAATCCCAGTACTCGGGAGGCAGAGGCAGGCAGATCTCTGTGAGTTTGGGCCAGCCTGATCTATATAGAGCAAGATCCAGGACAGACACCAAAAACTACATAGAGAAATCCTGTCTCAGGGGAAAAAAAAAATTGGGGGGCTGGAGAGATGGAGATGGATAAGCAATTAAGAGAGCACTGGCTGCTCTTCTAGAGAATCTAGGTTCAATTTCCAGTACCCCACGGCAGTTCACACCTGGTAACTCCAGTCCAGGGTTTCTGACACCTTCATACAGATATACATGCATGCAAAACACCAATGAACATAAATGTGTGTGTGCATGCACACACACATAAATGAAAACTTTGCCGGTCGGTGGTGGCCCACAACTTTAATCCCAGCACTCAGGAGACAGGCAGGCAGATGGATTTCTGTAAATTCAAGGCCAGTATGGTCTACAGAGCCAGTTCTAGGGAAGACAAAACTACACAAAGAAACCCTGTCTCCAAAGAAAAAAAAAGGAAAAAGAAATGAAATTTTTAAAAATAAATAAATCTTCGCAGCTCTAGTGAGTCTCCTTTCCTAACAATTTCAAGTCTTTTTGTTATAGTCTTACAATCTACAAAATGGAATTTTTAATCATTTTCTCTAATTCCAAAAGGAATTGTATGCCAAGAACATAGAATAAAGTCTGGTTTCACATGAATTAACTATGTAAAAATATATGAGCAAGTTAACCTTCCCAAAAAACCTGTACAAGACAGTAAGCTTCAATGACCACTAAGATTCACCTTCAGGGAGTTGGGGATTTAGCTCAGTGGTAGAGTGCTTGGGCAAGCGCAAGGCCTGGGTTCGGTCCCCAGCTCCAGGAGAAAAAAAAAAAAAGATTCACCTTCAAACTAAATTCTATTGCCTAGGGAAGTAGGCTCAACCCATTTTAAGGGAACAAATTTCCAAACTAAAATCATTCTCATGAGAGCTATTTTTAATAAACTTTTATAAAAACTACCTGTACACCTAAAAGTACTAGATGGCTACCTCACGATGGTAAAGGCTCAGATGATCAAGACTCATTGGACTCCTCTACACTACAGAAGAAACAAAGTAGAACACAGCTATTAAGCCAGATGGACTGTTTCTAGTTATCATCTCTATGAGCTAGAATACTTAAGATTAATTTGAAATTATTTCTTTTATTCTTTCCTTCTTAGTGGGACTTAAAAGAGGGAATCTTAGAATAAGTTAGTTGTTAAACTAGGTAAAATATGGTATCCTTAGAATAACTTTAAATATAAAGGACAGCAGAAAACAAATTATTAAATTTGATCTCCACTATGAGTACATTTACCACATGAAATATACCTGGTCTCTGTCCCTGTACCTGGTCACAGACCTCCTAAAAGCTGTGAAATCCCTAAGTGGTAGGAGTATCATTACTCATAATAAGCTCCTTTAATAACTCCAGAGTTTATGCTAATATAATTAAGATAGCCCATAGGACAGCCTGGGAAAGTTCTGAAAGGCCTTCCCAATAATACATACTATTCATCTATATCCTTTAAGGCTAGCAAAGCAAGTATTTCCCTGAGTTCTGTTAGCCATCCCTCTGCAACTGCAAACAAGGATTCTGTCCAACTGCAACTGAAGAGGTTATATTCCAAGTGATAATCATGAAACCAGGGTTCTTTTTCTCTGCCCAATCCCCATTCACAACTGAATGATCTATTTCAGGTTTTTCAGGCCAAGACTATTGAGGCCCAAATTTTGCTACCTAATAAATAATTTTTACAATGGTAAGAAGCAGTGCTCAAAGAACTCTTCAAAACACAGCATGAGAAAGTTTAACATTAAAGGACCATCCATCAGAAATAATGGAGGCTTGTTTTTTGTTTTTGTTTTTGATTTTGTTTTTTTTTTTCCTTCGAGACAGGGTTTCTCTGTGTGACAGTCCTAGCTGTCCTGGAACTCGTTCTGTAGACCAGGCTAGCCTCGAACTCAACAGAGATCCACCTGCCTCTCTCTGCCTCCCAAGTGCTGGGATTAAAGAAAGGCATGCACCACCACCACGGTCGGCCAATGGAGATTTTTAGTGGGAGATGTGGGAAAGAGACACAGGAGGGTGGTGGCTACTCTCAACAAATAGCGATAAGCTAAACCATTAAGGCAGCTAGCACAGAGAACCAGGGAAACATCTAAGAGACTTCTTTTTGGAGGTCAGAAAACCTCAAAGACTGACCTCAAAAACCACCTTTTATCTAATTAAATTGAGTCAGAACAAGGAGCAATTTGTGCCCCAGGGCATTGTTGAAAACAACATAGCAACCAACCAGCAATTAACAGGGCCTAGCAGAGAGCTGTGATATCAAAGACAGCTTTACAGAATAACCAGTGTCCATGTCCTTGAATACAATCCTTTCACTTTCCCTCTGTCAAAAACAAGAGGTCAATAATTGAAATTCGTGGAACAAGAAGTAGGAATAAATCTAAAATATACAACATTCATGAAATTATGATCAAATTAAATATTTGGTCAAGTACTCTACAAACTTTAAGTATCTCATGTATGCTAAGGTATCACTACTACTTAGCAGTAAAGTAATAAAAATTTAAAAAGGTAAGATGAGAAATTCAAACATCTGACTAATCTGACTTAAAACGTATGAACTCTCAACAATACAAAAACCACCTTGAACAAAGACAACACTGAAACTATCTTCACTTTTCTCCTTATACTGGGCCTTAAACCCAGGGACTTGTGAAGGTTAGGGAAGTACTCTACCAAGGAGCCACGCTCAACCCCAGCCCAAGTCTTCACATTTTGGTTAAATTTGTATACATCATGAATAAAATCAAGGCAGACAGAATGGCACAGAGATTCAGGGGGGGAAAAGTACCTTTGTTGATGATGGCGGAGTAGGAAAATTAAGCCAGGCTGGAGCAAAGTCATGCTGCGCCATTTAGGTCCAGTCTCTCCAACTCAGTGAAACAAGGCTTCAACACCTCATGGCAAGTCCCTGTCATAATTTAAAAAAAAAAATAAAATAAAATAAAGGAAGAAATTAGATCTGCAGTTTCTAACCAAAATTACAACTTTATGCTGTATCTCCTTTAAATTACAATTGGCTGGGCATGGTGGTGCATGCCTTTCAGCTCAGCACTCAAAGACAGCCTGATCTACATAGCAAGTTCCAGAACAGCTGTGGCTCCATAGAGAGATCCTGTCTCAAAAGAGAAAAAAAAAGTAAATTACACTGACCAAACTGTAAGATTCCATTTGCAATTGCTAAATCGCAATTATAGGAGACCACTGTTTTGAACTAAGTTCCTGAAGTAGATCCCAAACTAAAATAAAAACAAAGTTTCCCACACTAAAGTTCTAAATCACCAATCTCAAAGTTACTTATTGTCCAAAATTAAAACAAAAACAAACAAAAAATGAAGGAAGAGAATAGTCAACTTTTCTAAACAGATCAGTTTCAAACACCATATTAATGTTGTTCCTCCACTTTCATCCTTGCCCCCCGAAAAAACCTGAAGGAACCTGACAGTAACCAAGTGATTGTCTAGTACTGTTTCCCTGTCCCCTCTTTAAAAGATTCACTTTGAAAGTGTCAAACTTTTTCTTCTGTTTCCTTCTTCAGCTCTTATATCCATAGAACCTACTTACATTCAGTTCATCAGAACATGTTTTATAGAAAAAGGCTTCCCAATTTCTAGAAGAGCAAATAAGGCCCAGTAAGATCTTTAAATTTGTAAATTCCTCTTTTCCCATAATGAAATTCTAGTTATTAAAAAGATCAGTTGCAGTGTGGAATAGATGGCTATAAGAAGCAAGAATTTTTTGAGCAAATGAGGTTAATGGTAATTACAAAACTATGGAAAAATTCAAACTATACACTTAAAACCAGGGCAAATTTTTTATAAAGTATATCTCAATAAAGCTTATTTTTAATGACAATCAGAATTATTTCTAACATAAAACTGTGTGACTTACATGGTACAATCTATAATGCCGGGACACACACCACCCCCACCACCACCACCACCCCCCCACACACACATACACACACGGGGCTGCACATACATCTGTGCATTACACATGTACCTGGTGCTCAGGAAGGCCAAATGAGGGCACTGCATACCTTGGGACTGGAATTGTGCAGATAGTTGTGGGCCATTATTTGGGTGTTGGGAATAGTACCTGGGGATCTCTGGAAGTGCAGCAAGTACTCTTAATCACTAAGACATCTCTCCAGCTCTGTGATATAGTCTTACCCACGCCTCCAAAAAGAATTTTAAATATAATCAACTGACAATATTCAGAAAACTCAAAACAATATTACAAGAATAGCTGGGCAGTGATGGTACACACCTTTGATCCCAGCACTAGGGGGCAGAGACAGATGGATCTTTGAGTTCAAATCCAGCCTGGTCTACAGAGAGAATTCCAGGACAGCCAGGGACAGAGAGAGAAATTCTGTCTCAAAAAACAAACAAACAAAAAATTTAAAAAGGGATGTATGTAAGAAGTAACACAAGAACTCCACATGACAAGATATTTTAAGGGTCATGAAACTAAAAGAAAAACCTGATTAACCCCTCTTTTGGTCACTTGCTTTTTACAGCCAATATTACGGTCACCTAGCTAAGCAATACAGTCTCATTAGCTTTGCTATACATACTCTCTGACATGCCAGTCAGGATGGTAACAGCTACCTCATCATTTTTTTAGCAACTTGAAGGTAGCTTAAATCAATTAATGCCACCAACCTTTCACTTTGGCTACAAAGTTGCCTGATGACTGTTGACTTTTGACATAAGAAAGAAAAATCTCCATTTTCTGTACTTGGTCCTAAAGAGAACCACTACTTTATTTCCAATCACCTTTCTCTACCATCTCAAATCACCCAGAGTACCTTGGTCCCATAAACACCCTTAAAAGCTGTCCTCAGGGCCGGGCGGTGGTGGCGCACGCCTTTAATCCCAGCACTCGGGAGGCAGAGCCAGGCGGATCTCTGTGAGTTCGAGGCCAGCCTGGGCTACCAAAAAAAAAAAAAAAAAAGGCAAAAACAAACAAAGAAACCCCGTGCCTAAAAAACCAAAAAAAAAATAAAAAAAAAGCTGTCCTCAGAGAGCTAAATGAGACTTCAATCTCCCATGTTTGACCACTATGTGAATAAACTTCCCTGTATAAAAGTCATTATTTTAATAACTAGCAAAATACATAGCAAAAAAAAAAAAAAAGGGCCCAGTTCACTAACAAGCAAATGCTACAATTGCAACAAATAAATGGATTTTATTATACTGTTTATTTTGTGTTTTATTTGGTTTTTTTTTTGGTTTTTCGAGACAGGGTTTCTCTGTGTAGCTTTGCGCCTTTCCTGAAACTCACTTGGTAGCCCAGGCTGGCCTTGAACTCACAGAGATCCGCCTGCCTCTGCCTCTGGAGTGCTGGGATTAAAGGCGTGCGCCACCAACGCCCGGCTTTATTTGGTTTTTTGAGATACAGTCTCACTTTGTAGCATAGGCAGGCCTCTCATTTCTGATTCTCTTGCCTCAGCTTTCCTAATGTTGAGATTATAAACATTCACAATCACATCAGACCAACAAAAGATAGTTTTAATAAGCAAAATAAATGCAATGTACAGACACTGTATAAACTACTCAAAAGCCAAGATTTACAAAAACAGGAAAGAGGGAATTAAGGGAGGGAGCGATGGCACAGCAGGCCTGTTGACCTCAGTTCTGTAAGACTGATATGGTGGAAGGACAGGGTCCACTCCAAGATAACCTCTAAACACACACACACACACACACACACACACAATAATTTTTATGCTAAAATTTTAAAACTCTTAAGACAAGGAGATAAAGCTTCTTGGCCCTGCCTTTAGCAATACTCTTAAAATCAACAAAACCAGGTAGAAAAAAAGGATATACACAAAAAACAACTACATAAAGAACATTATTCAGCCGGGCGGTGGTGGCGCACGCCTTTAATCCCAGCACTCCAGAGGCAGAGGCAGGCGGATCTCTGTGAGTTCGAGGCCAGCCTGGTCTACAGAGCTAGTCCAGGACAGGCTCCAAAGTACAGAGAAACCCTGTCTCGAAAAACCAAAAAGAACATTATTCAAGGGTATGAACTCATTAATAAAGAACCCTCACCTGACATGAATAATCAAGGCCTGAGTATGCTGCTAAGCAAAAACAGAGTGCATATCATGTCTAATAATGTCAAGTGTCCAGAATACATAAGGTACTCTTACAATTCAGCAAAAGCTGGGAACAGTGGAATATGCCTTTAATCCCTGCACTTGAGGGCAGAGGCAGGTGGACCGAGGAGTCTGAGGCTAGCCTCTACATAGGGAATTCCAGGACAGCAGAGTCTACTACGTAAGGAGACCTTGCCTCAAAAAAGGAAGAAATGAAAGCTAGGAGGAAGGAAGAGAAAAAACAACAATGAAAAAAAAAAAAAAAACTCTTTAAAGATAAGCAAATGCAACTAGGTTTTTCTAGATATTTCCTCTTAAGATCTATAAATACTCAATACACATATAAAAATACCCTCAACATCACTAGAAAATGGTTATTAGAGAAATGTAAGCCAAAACTACCATAAGATAGTAGCTCACACCCACCAGGATATCTATATAATCTCTAATAGCAAAAAATAACAAGTGGTATGGAAGATAATAAGAAATTGGAACCCTTGTATGTCACTGTTATGAAGATAAAATTGTACAACTATAGACTACAATTTGGCAATTCTTCAAAAAGTTAAAACACATAATTACCCTATTGTCCACAATATCTTTATTCACTATGCTCAAAGAATTAAAAATCATACTTAAAATTGTGTATACCAATGTTTGCATCAGCACTTATCAAAATCATCAAAAGGTAGAATCATCCCAAATGTCTATAAACAGACAAAAGAGTAAGTAAAATGTGGCATATTACATTTTTTTGTTTAACTTTTTGTAATGTTACATATTTCTTTTGTTTTATGTTTGTGTTTTCTCCTGCTTCTGTGTCTTTGTGAAGGTGTCAGACCCCCTGGAACTGGAGTTACAGACAGTTGTGAGCTGCCATGTAGGTGCTGGGAATTGAACCCAGGTCCTCTGGAAGAGCAGCCAGTGCTCTTAACTGCTGAGTCATCTCTCCAGTCCCCAAAACTTTCTTTTAGGAAGATAAACACATTGTATAATTGTAAGTATATCATGATATGCAACTAAATGTTAATAAAACTGTACACCTTAAATGTTAAGTATATGGCTTTTACCCCAATGAAAATAAGTGAGAGGAACACTGTATTATAAACATTCAATCAACTATAAATCTAGACACACACACACACACACACACACAATTATATATACACATTTTGTATGAGAACAGCTTACCTATGCAATTTTTAAGTACTCCCCCATCCCAAAATTTATTAATTACAGCTCTGCAGTAAAACAGCCTCACAAATAGCACCTTAATAAACAGATCAAAGTGAGCATTACTAGTAATGAACAATTTGACAATGTGTGCCACAGGGCAGAAAGCAATAAACAAAACCAAGCTTCATTCCTTATTCTACCCCAAAGATGCCTAGCTTCAATGTAAACACAAGAAAAGCCAACTTAGGCAAGTGAGATGGCTCAATGGTCCACAGCACTTGCTGCCAACCATGACAACCTAAGTTCAAATTCTGGAACCTACACGTACAAGGAAAGAG
The DNA here is from genome assembly GCA_902168415.1 of Peromyscus melanophrys. Classification (NCBI taxonomy): domain Eukaryota; kingdom Metazoa; phylum Chordata; class Mammalia; order Rodentia; family Cricetidae; genus Peromyscus; species Peromyscus melanophrys. Next base: position 10,192 of record CABHPR010105040.1, read on the forward strand.
TCAACTCTCAAACTCTGGTCTGGATATCAACATGGCATGCAAGTCACATCCCCACCACACCCACGAAAAGGCAATCAATCAAATCAATCAATGTTGGGAGGCAGTGTTTTCTGTTTTAAGAGAAAGACAAAATAACTAGCTCAAAAAAAAAAAAACCTTCAATATGTTGCAAGGCTGGAGAGAACTCAATGGGTAAAGGTGCTTTCTGCCTAATGTGATCAAATGAGTCCAATCCCCAGGCCCACACTGATTAAGGCATAGAACAGAGACCTGCAATTGTGCTCTGACCTCCTCACAGTCACCATGGTACACATGTGCACAAACAAAATCAATGAATAAAACCCAGTTTAAAAATTCAAAAGAAGAATCAGGTTAATAAAAGCCAAGAAAGTTTTTTTTTTTTTTTATAAAATGGTCAAGCTGTTAAACATGTTAATTTTTTGACATATGTGCACGTGTGCTCAGGCACAGGTGCTAAGTATATTTGCATCCATGTAGAGACCACAAGTCTTTCTCACTCACTCTCAAATGTATTTACTGAGCAAGGGTTTGCACCTGGACCCTAGTCTCCAAAGCCAGACTGCTCCTGGGACAGTTAACCTCCACAGCACTCATAGTCTTTTGAGGATGAAATGTCTATGTTGGGTTCCCACTGGCACCTCCTCATTGCTTCATCTTTGTGTCTGATTGCTCCAGGTCAGTCACCTTGTCTTCAAGCTCAGACAGTTTATCTTCTTGACTCATTTCTGTTCTATTCCACAGACTTTTTTATTGACTTACAATGGTTTTCATTTACAGCATTTCAGACTGGTTTTTTTCCTCCAATATTTCTATCTCTTTAAAAACAAATCCTCCTTTCCTATCTTGCACTGCTCCCCTTTCTTATTCTGTTGTTTTCCTGTGTTCCCAATCAGGATCTTACTTTCTTCCTTCACCTCTTTAAACATACTTTTAAAAAAAAAATCATTCTTTTTAATTATCTGCTTTGAATTTTATCTCACTCACTCTTGCTAGATGCCATTACTGTATGATTAGTAATTTGGTAAGAAAGATATATTGCCTTGGTTTTTGTGTTTCTTATGTTACTGTCTTGAGATTTATGCATCTGGGGTTGTTTCACTGCTTGGGATTTTGTGAGCTATATTCTTTCAGTCAACACATTTGCACTCTTCAAATGGTACTTGGGTGCAGTACCTAGTGCTGTAATAGTACTATGTTGAAGTACATAGTACAGAAAATAATTCCCTGGTCCCAGGTTGCCTTGTAGGTCTCTACATTATCCCAGAGTACAATAGTAACTGTGAGAATAACCACAGCTACTGGATATTACCACTATGCAAATGTCATACTTGCCAGTTAAATAACAGTGGCCCCTTTGACCTCAATAGCTGTTAGAGTCTAACCAACCAAGGATAATATGTTGTATACTGGGATTTTAGTTGCTAAGATTGGGGTTGGAAGGGAAGTAGAATTGATAACGATAGGGATAAGCATTAGACTGATTTTGGGGAAGGGGAAAAAAAAAAGACAAGTTCTCTGGATACTATTAAAAGTGTTAAAGCCATTGATGGGCCAGGCGGTGGTGGCGCACGCCTTTAGTCCCAGCACTTGGGAGACAAAGGTAGGTGGATCTCTGTGAGTTTGAGGCCAGCATGGTCTACAGAGTGAGTTCTTGGACAGAATCCAAAGCTACAGAGAATTCCTGTCTCGAAAAACCAAAAAAAAGGTAAAGCTATTGATGGTTGTAATTAAGAGGTTAAAAGAGAGCAAGCAGGGCAGTGGTGGTTCAGGGCTTTAATCCCAGCACTCATGAGGCAGTGGCAGGCGGATCTGAGTTCAGAGAGACCAGCCTGGTCTACAAAGTGAGTTCCAGGACAGCCAGAGCTACA
>CABHPR010105041.1:8427-25960 GCA_902168415.1 Peromyscus melanophrys
GAGAGAGAGAGAGAGAGAGAGAGAGAGAGAGGGAGAGAGAGAGAACTGGGAATGGTGAGGGCTTTTAAAACCTCAAAGCCAGCCCCCAGTGACATACCTCCACCTCCTAATCTTTCTCAAACAGGTCCACAAACTGGGGACCAAGCATTCAAATGTATGCGCCTTTGGGGACATTCTCGTTCAAACCACCACAAGCACTCCTTTAAAAGAGGCTTCATACAGCATGAGCTATTAATACCTACCCTTCCGCTGTCTGCCATGTGAAGACACAGCACTTCTTCAGTCCAAGCATGCAGCCATATCTTGGAAATAGAAAGCTGTGGGAGCCCACAGTGACTCCAGTTGGTGGCTTGATTCCATCTTGACTCAAGGTCAGAGAGTTCAAGCTTGTCTTTGCCCTTTAAGGCTGGATAACAGGATGTTTGGCCAAAAGCATGGTCACCAGATGTCTTGAGAATTAAGGAGACGTTTACGCTTGTTAGTTCCTTGAACCATGGTGTCCTTGAGAGGGGAAGGTCTTTTGCCCTCCTTGCTTTGAGTATAAAAGGCTGTGAGAAATACACTCAGGGCTGCTGCGGTATTGACTCAGAGCCCTCCCTGTGTCTCCGTCTTTTCTTTCATGTCCCTGTCTTTCCTTGCTGTTTTCCCTCAATCCTCACTCCCCTATTCAGGACTGTTTGATGGGTCAGGCAGGACCCGATAGAAAGCCGCCCTCACCAGACAACTCAACTTGTCAGCATCTTTATTTTGGATTTCCAAAGCTATGAGGGAATGAACTTCTGTTCTTTTATAACTTAACCAGCCTCGGGTAGTTTATCATAGCATCACAAGATGAATTTAATACGCAGGCTTCTACCTTCTGTCTTAGCAATATTTCTTGTTGTATTAGTTCTTGAATCTTCTTTTTTGTTTTTCTCCATCTTTACACTGTTACAGTTAGATTGGGCCGATCACTTGCTACCGCCACCTTGCAAAGGTTTACTTATATTTACTCATCATATCTAAAGATCAGAAAGATCGAGGACTGTGTTGTATTCATTTGTATATCTCCAGAACTTAGGGATAGTGTCTGATGTTTTTTGGATCTTAATGTATATTAGTTTATCAGTGTATTCCTAGAGTGGGTTAATTCCTCCTGGTGTGGCAGGAAAAAAAATCAGAATACTTGTATAAGGTCAAAGCCAAGTTTGTACAATGCAGCAAGAGTAGATTTAGGAGCATGGTCAGGGTCAGACAGGACAATAGCTGCCCAAAATACCCACACAGGGCAAAGGAACAAACCACCAGCAAACAGCCAGGAAACAGGCGCAGGCTGTGAGATAGGAAGGTAGGTTATCATTGCTTATCCTTCAAAGAACAATGGGCAGGTGCTTTTAAATAATCTTTATAATTATTATTTATCAGTGTGTGTGAGCGTGTGTGTGTGTGTGTGTGTGTGTGTGTGTGTGTGTGTGTGTGTGCACACACACACACCATGACATGCAAATGAAGGTCAGAGTTATATACATCTTCGTGGAATCAGTTCTCCACTTTCATGTGAATTCTGGGGATTGACCTCAGGCCTCCAGGCTTATGTTTTAAACTTCTTTACCCAATGAGCTAGATATCTTGCTGGTTACAATGAATGGAGTTTTGTTAATTTTTTTTTCTTTTAAAAATGTTGTGAACGCAGGGGTCTAGAGATAGATGGCTCACTGGTTAGGAGCTCTCACTGTTTTTGCCAAGCATCTGAGTTCATTTTCCAGAATCCACATTGAGGCTCCCAACTGGCCTGCACTTGTCCTCCTGTGCACATGCCAATCTTCATATATACATAATTTAAAATAAAATAAATCTGCCAGTGGCAGGAGGTGGTGCATGCTTTTAATTCCAGGACTGGGGAGGCAGAGGCAGGCAGATCTCTGTGAGTTCAAGGCCAGCCTGGTCTACATAGTGATTTCTAGGATAGCCAAGACTACATAGAGAAACCCTGTCTCAATTAATAAATAACAAAACAAAGCTTTTTAAAAATGCTGTATAGTTGTTATTAGTATGTTACTTATAGATAAATAAGAGATAAATAAAACAGTTAAGGAAAATGTCCTTGACTCCAGGCCACACATCATCCTTCTGGTAACCCTCATTAGATATTGGGTGCTGGTATGACCTAACAGAGCATGACCTTCAGGGTCCAGGGTAGGTACTAGATGACTGTGAATGGAATTCTGAACCATGAGTTCATATCCTCCCCTGCTCAACCGTGATGAGGCATGCTGCACCTGCCCCAGAGAGCACGCAACTCACACCTTCCAAACATAGGCCTTTAAAAACATGTATGTAGTGGATAACTGTTCTAGCTATGACCTTGAAGCACTGCCCCTAGTGAGGTAGCAGGTAACTGTTACATCTGCCTATGACCTTAAAGTACACGCCCCTGGGGCATGGCCACTAGGGACCCTTAAGACCTGGGATGCGGGTGCTCTCTTCTCTCCCTTGTGGTTTTGGATGCTGGAGACAGACCAGGTGAAAGAGCAGCGTGGGACTGTGCCTCAGCCTTCTAGGACCCTGCAATAATTCCTCTGCTCTGTATAGTGTGTTTTCTCTTTCTCTAACAAGTTCCTTTGCCCTTTAAGGAGACTCCGTGGATTGCTAGCAATGTCAGGACCCATTCCATGTACCCATTACATTCCCTCTCGGGAGTTAAGGAAAGTAAGTGTGGTCATTTTTCTGCTTCTGCTCACAGGGCCTGCCCGGTGGGGTTTCTATTGTCTGACTGACTCCCCTCTCCTGTATCTCTTTCCAATGCAGCTTGAACTCAGCCTCTGAGTCAGTGTCTGCCAGTTATTAATTAATTATCTTAATTAATAACTTCATTCAAATTTATTTAATTATTATATAATTATTGCAAATGCCCTTGCACCATTCATGTTCTGCGTTGGGCTAAGAGCTTCCTGTATTGGCTCTTGATGCCTTGAAGAAGCGAATCCTACTTTTCACCCCATCCAAGTACTCACTGGCCTGACGCTGCTTAGCTTCAGACGAGATCTGGCACAGTCAGAGGGCCTATGTATGGTCATAGACGAATCTGTGTTTTTCTAACTCAATTATTTCTAAACAAAAGGGACTATCTTCCTTCTTACTGTGGAGGTGGGGCCTGTCCTCTCCATCCAGGAAGTGTGAGAAATGTAATGGGTCATAGTGAATAGCTATTTTATCCATGTACATAAGGGAGGCCTTGCTGTGAGTAAGGCATCGGGTTCTGGTGGGTGAGCTGATTTGTCCCAGATGAACTGCAAAGGGTTCCTGTCAGATTTTATGTCTACTGACATCACTGAGCCATTCTGATACAGAACACTCAATGTCACACTCCTGTGGAGCCCCCGTGATATAGCACACAGCTTCTTCAGCCTGACAGTGGCTCCATTTCCCCGGGGCACTCCCTGGACCTGCCTTCATTTGATCTGAAAGTCTCCTGTGGCTGGCCCTTCGGATACTGCAAACCTCTCAGGCCTGCTTGACCTAGGATAACACCCAGCAGAACTCCTGTATGAACTGGAGGAGGGCTGGCCAGGCAGCAGGCTAGCTCAGGTCCCCCTGGAAGGCTCAAAGCCAAAGAAAAAGCTGCTGAGAATGCTGATTGCTACCCCGGATAATGAGGAAATCAACAATAGCACATTCAGAATTAGTACGGGTGGTGCGGTGCCAGACAGGAGGCAGCCAGGGGAGCATTTTATTGGGTTGTATTTTTGTTTTGTCCCCCCCTCCCCCTGCCTTGTTTTGTTATTTTGTGGGGAGGAACTGGGGCCTCACTTGGTAGTCTAGGTTAGCCTTGAACTCTTGATTCTGCTGCTTCAGCCTCTCAAGTGATGGAAAAAAGGAAATAATGGAAATGTCCTGCTAGTTTACTGTTGTGTGTGTCTGTCTTTTTTTTTTTCCCCCCGAGGTTATTTTCTCTTCCCTTTCCTGCCCCAAACCCTCTCACATACCTCTTCTTGCTCTCCTTCAAATTCACGATCTCTTTTTTCAGTAATTGTTTTACACACATGTGTGTGCATGTGCAAACGTGTGTGTGTGTGTGTGTGTGTGTGTGTGTGTGTGTGTGTGTACCTATGTACCCCTAAACACATAAATACAATCTGGTCAGTCTCTATAATGTTATTTTTAGGTATGTTTCAGGGATATGTGGAGGCCCACAAAGGTTTCCTAGTGAGAGCTGAGCTTGCTTTACCCAGCAGGGCTGCATTAGAGGATTGCTTGACCATGTGCATGGTTAGGAGGTGATTGGAAAGGTCTACACTTGGCTGAGCTAGGGGGAGGTCTTTTGCTCCACCATTTGGCATTCCTATAAATAGCTCTTTAGAAGAAACAGGAGGGGGCCTGTGGATAAGGATCCAGGCCCTCCTGAGGCTATCCTGTGTTTCTATCTGTTTCTCTCCCCTCTATCCTTCTATCTAATATCTCTTATCCCTCTCTCCTCAAGAGTTCCCTGTCGTGAAATGTGGGAGCCGGTTTCCCAGCTGGGCTCTCACAGGAGTGACCCTTCGGGAAATCCAAACCTGAAACCTAGCCACCTACCCAGGGCTAGTGAAGTCCTGGGTCTTGGAGGAGAACCTACAACTGGTCACTTTACTGAACCAGCACAATCCCTAACTACATTCTAAGTGTTTGTCCTTATACCCACAGGTAAGTGGAGTCCTTACCCCTCATCATGGAAGCTTCTTTCTGCAACAGATGAGACTGTTACAGAAATCCACAATTCATCACAATGAAGAGCTGTGGAGCTTAGTCCCACCTGATACATTTACAAAGCACTCCTGCACCTAAGGCTCTGGGAACACTGTGGGGGAGGGGTCATGAAGACTGTAAGAGCCAGAGGGTCAGGGAGTTGTGCCTCTTAGGAAGCCTCACCCATGAAGTCTCACCAGCATGACTGCCTAAACATGAGCTGAACAAGGATGCCACCAACAGATGTGCCAAAGGGGATGGAGGAAACCCCACAAGGCTTCAACCCTCTACAAAAAACCACAGGCAACTAAGGAATGCTGGGAGAGGGAGAAACAGTCTTTCCCAGGGAAGAGAACACCAAGTGATTACCCAGTACCAAAGGGTCGGCCCTGAAAACATGCATCTAAGTGTGTGTGTGTGTGTTTAAAGCATGTCACATGACAATGTTCAGTAGGTAAGGACAAACACAGAAGCTGAGGATTTATTCAAGGGCTGGAGATACATTATTAGTTCCGTGCAGTGAACTTGTGAGTATGGTTCCATCCCAGCACTCTGAGAAACAAAGCCAAGTTCCATCAGCCAGGCAGAGTGTGCTGAGATGATAAAGCTGAGAGAATTCGTTTTCTGGGGAAGCTGTAACAAAACACCACACACAGGATGGCTTAAACATCAGAAATGTGTTTTCCTGCAGTTCTGAAGGCCAGAAGTCTAAGATCTGGGTGTTGGAAAGGTGGACTCCTTCTCAGGCTGCTTTGCACATCCTGGTTCCCCCTCCCCTCTCCTGTCTACATGATCCTCTCTCTGTGTGTTTGTCTGGGTCCTCATAACTCTCTTCTTAAGGAGGACTCATATTGGGTTAGGGCCCACCCCAGTGACTTTATTTTGACTTGATCAGCTCTGAAAGGCCCCAGTTCCATTCCAAATGCATTCTGAGGAACTGGGATCAAGGCTTTAACTTATGAACCCGGGACACAACTTACAGCTCACCCTCCAACAGTAAGTAGTGAATGAAAGTGGTTAATATCCTAGCAGGGCAAAAAAAGCATTATTTTTGACATTTAAAATATATTTTTATTTTAATTATCTGTATGCTTGTGTGTCTGTGTGTGGCTATGTGCAGATAAGTGTAGTGCCTGTGGAGGCCAGAAGAGGGCATCAGATCCCTTAGAGCAGTGGGTCTCAACCTTCCTAATGCTGCAACCCTTTAATACATTTCCTCATGTTGTGGTGGCCCCCAACCACAAAATTGTTTTCATTGTTACTTCATAACTGTAATTTTGCCACTGTTATGAATCACAATGTAAATATCTGATATGCAGGCTATCTGATACTCGACCCACAGGTTGAGAACCACTGCCCTAGAGCTAGAGTTACAGGTAGTTGTGAGTCTTTCAACACGAGTCCTGGGAACAAAGTTTGAGTCCTCTGGAGGAGCAGCAAGTGCTCTGAACCGCTGAACCATTTCTCTGGCACCGACATAACACATTTTAATGGTAGATTGAAATCATTTGCAAATCTACTGTAGGAAGGTAAAAAGAAGCCCTGGACCATTATCAACTGTCGTTAGTAACTCTAAGGAAGGCACGTCCCTGGAACCAGCCTGAATCAGTTCAACAATGCTCCCAAATGACTCTGAAAGGAAATACAATCACTCTTTGATCATATTTCCCACTTTTGCTTCCCCTTTTCACAAGTATAACAAAATCAGTAAAATGCTAAAAATGCAGGAACGGTGATGTGAGAGGCTGGGAAACCAAGGAACACACAGTGCACACCGCACAGTCGTCAGCCTTGACTTCCACTCAGTGTGTCCCTCCGAGATTAGATCTGCAAAATTCACTCACTAACACTCAACCATTTTGCTGGTTTTTTCACCTTATTTGTGAATTTAGAAGTCATGGGCTGAGAGATGGCTTGCAGTTAAAAGCCTGGCTCCTCACAGCCATATGTAACTCCAGCTTCAGTCTCAGGGGATCTGATGTCCTCTGTGGGTACTTGTACAGGCATGCGCGCACTCACACACACACACACACACACACACACACACACACACACACACGCACACACACATACACACACACATACACACACAATACACACATACACACACACATACACACATACACACACACATATACACATACACACACACATACACACACACACACACACACTGGAGTGCATGCATGCACCCATACATATACACACACATACTTAAGAAATAAAATCTTGTAAAAATCACTATAAAACTCTCGTTATTCAATTATTATCTTAGAGGTGCAGACTGACCACTGCAAGTGTAAAAGACAGACTTAAGAAACAAACCTAATCTTTCCATAAATACTGAAGTTTACTTAGTATTAAGAACAAGAGTTCTTCTCACACGGATGTGTCCGTTCAATGATTCTGTCTCTCGGGACGGTAGGTCTGCTGAGTCTGCCTTTTCTGCTAACACGGCTGGCTGAAACTGGCTTCGGTGAGACCTTCAGGGTTCGGTCACCACCATTTCCCAAGTGAGATCAAATGAATGAAGTACTATTGTTTTCCTCTGTGGTTTACAAAGTGGAAATACTTTACCACCCATTTTTGGAACATTTCAATCACATGCTTCAGTTTCGCCTTCCATAGAATTGTCTAAAGCCATGTCATCCACTGTGTAACAAGCAGCAGGTGTTGGGGCACCCCCCCTCCCCTGTAAACAATAAGCAATCAATAAAAGTCTATAGCCAGCTACACACTGCATGGGTCCTTGATATACTTTCCCGGGAACGGAACTGTTGGGTTAAAGAGCGTGCGTGTTTAAATTATTATTTGTTTTTCTTTGTGTGCGTGTGTCTGTGTCTGTGTGTGTGTTTGGTTATGAGTGCAGGTGCCTGTGGAGGTTAGAAGAAGGAGTCAGATCCCCTGAAGCTGGAGTGACAGGCGCTTGTGAGCCATTTGGACATGGGTGCTGGGAACGGAACTCGGGACTCTGTAAGAGCATCAAGGGTCCTAGCCATGGAGCCATCTCTCCGGTCCCGTGTTTAAAATGGAATGGCACTGTCAGATTGCCTCAGTAAAAGGTTATTATTAGTTTTCTTGCCATACACCATTCAGATGCTTGCCTACTTCTGAACATCCTACTCAACAGTCTAGTGGACAGCAGGTGGTTTGGATGAGTTGTTGAAACCACAGTAGACATTACTAATCAGTGACCCCCTCCCCTCTTACTCCTTTGACACGTGGCTTAGCTTTCATTTTTGTTTTTTTAAGTAGCATCTTGCCTTATAACCCAACCCTAGCTTCAAGCTTGGAGTCCTCTCCAGTGCTGGAATTATAGGTGTGCTCCATGCCTCCTGCTTCTGTTTTTTTGGCTCTTACACATTCTTTTGTGAACTGATTGTATTTGTTTCCTCTTTTCCTCTCACAGTGGTTGATCTTACACTGATTCATAAAGACCTTCCTATAGTAAGGACTGTTATTGCAATAGTAACCATTTCAGTCACAAACTATTTCCCCCTAGGTTTTTTCTTTCTTTTGATTGATTGATTGTTTTCATTTGGTTTTGGTGAGTTCTTGCCATGTACAAGCCATGTATCTGTCATTTGTCATCATGCTAAAATAATTAGATGTTTTTTAAAGTAATTTCCTACAGGGATATAGGTTTCACTTTTATCTGTATTCTGGAAGTTGGGTAACGATGCACCAACAAATTTAGCTACAAAACCAAAAATCAATTACATAGTAATAAGTGGTGTTCAAGCTAAGAAAACCAAGTTTGGCACAAAAACGAAAGACTGAAAAAGTTCCAAGGATATAATGCAAAGAAGTAACATCCCTGTGTGAAACGGTAGATAATGAAAGAAGCCATTAGCTCATTCGGGACCTTTCTGCCAATGTAATTGATCTTGAAGAAGTTGAAGTCTCTGGAAAAAATAAAGGCTTGGGAAAGTGTGCTAATTTTGTTTAAAAATGCATGAAGCCCTTTGATAATAACGACCTGTTTGGGGAGACGCCAGGAACTGAGATTTAGCCACAGAACAGAGTTTAAGTGTCTTATGTCATGAAACAAAGTAAAAATGTTCAAAGGAGAATTCCATCAACTTTCCAGCTTTTTCCAAGAGCTTGCTCACAACCACAGCGCGGCAGCTGCGACCAGAAGTTATCTGGGTTCCCTCAGCCCAGGATGAGAAGACCAAGGGCGCCTCTGGGTTCAAACAAGTCCGAGTTCAGAGCCAAGAATAACTCAACTGACAAGCCAGCCATAAAAGAAAGTTTCAAGCTAGCATTTAAAAGAATGAAATGGAGTGTGAATCTGTAGTCTTAAGAAAATTCAGGAGAACCGAGAAGATCAACCATGCTGTCGCCAGTGCCTCTGAGTTTTCTAAGTGCCAATGGAAAATTCTGCAGGCTCCTCCTCAAGCAACAGGTGTTCCAATGCAGCTTCCAGCCTGAAATCTGGGCTGCTGACAGCTTCGCTCACCCTGATGTCCAGGCCAGAAAGGCTGGCGTTAGCTTGGACACCCATTGCCCTTCGTTTCCTGCCTTTTATCCAAATAACAGACACGATGTTTCCTCTTCTGGGCTTTCTCAACTTCCGGTGAAAACCAGTTGGTCCTTTGATGATGATGCTCTTCCTTCCTTCCTTCCTTCCTTCCTTCCTTCCTTCCTTCCTTCCTTCCTTCCTTCCTTCCTTCCTTTTTTATTTTCTTAAAAGATTTTATTTTATTTTTAATGTGTGTGTGTGTGTGTGTGTGTGTGTGTGTGTGTGTGTAGTGTGAACATGAGTACAGGTTCCCTCATAGGTTAGCAGAGAGCTTGGATCCCCTAGAACACTACAGGGGGTTGTGGGCTGCCTGACATGGGTGCTGGGTATCACACTTGGGAGCAACCAATCCACCTCTCCATCCCCTATCATCTTCCTTCTAAAAACAAAGACAAATACACCCTCGTTTTGTTATATTTTTCTTCACTTAGTGTGTACGTGTATGTTCCCACAGACACACACCACAGCTCATGTGAAGGTCAGAGGACAGTCTGAGGGGGTTGGTTCTCCCTTTCCACCATGTGGGTCTTGAGGATCAAACTCAGTTCCTCTAGCTTGGCAGCAAGTTCCCTTACACAATGAACCATCTCTCTGGCCCCGACCATAATGTTCAAAGAAATGTTTTTCTGTGATTGGTTTTATGATGACTGCTTGGTATTTATTGATCTGTGTACACTCTCTCTTTCATTTTATTTTAGTTTTATTTATTTTTCATACAAATTTTTCATACAATATATTCTGATCATGCTTTTCTCCTTTCCCAGCTCCTCCCAGCTCCTCCCAACCTCTCCACTCACCCAACTTCAAGCCCTTTCTCTCCCTAAGAAAACATAGAAAAGCAAAAATAAAAACAAACAAAACAACACCAACAAAAGAAACACACACACATAAAACACCACAAAACCAGAAGCTAAAATATTTAAACAGAAGACCAATAAGACAAAAACAAAATGGCCAAACAAGGCAATACGAAACAAAAGTCTACAAAAACACCATTGAGTTTGTTTTGTGATGGCCAGCTACTCCTGGGCATGGGACTCAACCTGGAGTGTGGTTAATATATACCCAGTGAGGCTTCATTGGAGAAAACTAATTTTCATTTTGCCAGGGGGTATCAAATGCAGATTTTTTTTGGGTAGGGATAGAAGCCAGTGTCTTCTTTCCCCTCTCAGTGCAGGGGTCCTGTCCAGCTTGAACCTTTGTGGGCACTGCACATGCTGCTACAGTCTCTGTGAGCTCATATGCACATCATCCTGTTGAATCTGGAAGACACTGTTTCCTTGGAGTCGTCCATCTTCTCTGGTTCTTAGAATCTTCCCATCTCCTCTTCTGCAGAGATCGCTGATCCCTGATCCTTGAGGTGAGAGGTTTGATGAAGACATCCCATTTAGGACTGAGTGTTGTAAAGCCTCTCCATCTCTGCACATTGTCCAGTTGCGGGTCTCTGTGTTAATAACATCTACTGCCAGAAGAAGGGTCTCTGATGATGGCTGAGCACTTAACTCACTTCATAGAATGAGCTCCTGCTGCATCTGGTTTCCTGACAATGACATCATTGCATCCTTTATGGCTGAAGAAACCTCCACGGCGTAGAGGCGGTACCACATTTCCTTCATCCAGTCATCCTTTGACAAACAGCTAGAATAACGCTATAGCTTGGCTTTGTGCACACTTGCCATATTAAAACTGATACGGTGACGTGTAAAACAAGAAACGTATCCGTTAAAACAAGTATAGGTAAATAAATCTGTAAGTAAGTGTGTTGGAACGTGGTCCAAGAATGGAGCCATGTGAGGAGAATTCTGAGCGCTCATGAGAAACTGCCAAGAAAACAAGACAAGAGTCTTGCCACCTCAGTTTCTTGAAATTGCTCTTGGAATGTGTTTTCATGCTCTTCCCAGGTATAGTGGGTAATAATGAGTTTACTTCAAATCATTCCTCACCACTGACTATTGTTATATGTTTATATGCCTCTATGGAAAAACATGTTTTGCCATGTGTGGCTTGTCCTTGTGATTACACTTTACTCCTCTTCTTACCCCTCAGAGTATAAACTGTCTGATGCTCTGAATAAAGTTGGCTATTGCATGAAACTTTAGTCTGCCTCATTTTTTAGGCTCCGATCTCCCAGGCTCACATCACCAACTGGAGTGGTAAACATAAATGTACCCCTGAATTTCCTTGATAAATTCCTCTTAGTAGCTAGCCAAGAGAGGTTGACAAAATGAAATAAAGACTAATGTTGCTCCTGTCTATTTAGACCTGTAGGGGAAGGGACTGAGACATGGCTATTCAATGCCAGCAGCCTCCACTTATCCATCATGTGGCGCTTGCTATCTAATGTGGGAAGGTGAGGAGAGCAGAGCTCCCTACAACCCCATCGCACCTGAGTGTTTGCTTCTTCAGAGAGGGGGAAAACAACAGTCTGGTTAACTTGGGTTCTGGGGAGGTGACGGCTTTTTGGAGTGGACCAAAGCTCATATCCTTTAAGTTGTAGGGACCCAAAAGATGGCACCTGATTTTGGTTTGGGGGGCAATTGTTTCACTGGGAGAGTAAATGGTAGTTGTGAAGAGGAAGAGCAGGGCTGGGGACTCAGGAACCTGCTTCTTCTGCTCAGCCTGCTGAGAGGCCATGCAGAGCTTGGAGACAGGCTCTACTGACTCTCCTGAGAGGAACAGGGACAGCAAAGCATCAGATTGTCCGTAGCTGCAGTGTCCCGTGTAAACTCAGTGACACCGTTTCTCGTCTGCTGTGGCTGGGCCCCAAGGCCACTTGATTCAGCCTTTGGTTTCTGACATAAACAGGGAGGGGCAGGTGATGGGAATACAGAAGGGAGCCGCAATGTCCTCTTGTTTTGCGCTACCAGTCAGCCCTAAAACAGTCCTCTGTTGTAGCCGTAAGTTTTCTCAGGTCCCGCCCAGCCCCGTGGTTGGGACGAATCTCTCCAACCCATGTCCCACAGCCACTTGGTCCCAAGCAAACACACAGAGGCTTATATTATTTACAAACGGTATGGCCTATGGCTCAGGCTTCTTGTTAGCTAGCTCTTATAACTTAACCCATTTCTATTAATCTGTAAGTTGCCACATGGCTGTAGCATTACTGGTCTGCTGGCATCTTGCTGCTCCTTTGGCAGCAGTTAGCATCTCTTCCTGCCTCTTCCTTTCTTCTTCCTGTCTCTCTGCTTGGATTTCCTGCCTGGCTATAACCTAACTCACCATAGGCCAGAGCAGCTTCTTTATTAACCAATCATAGCACACATATTCACAGCTTACAGAAAGACATCTCACAGCACTCTGTGTTTCCTAAACGCTTGTTATAATGCGGGATCTTTCTTTATCATTTTTTCCCCTTAAGTCCCGACTAGAACCCCACTCGTAGGGATGGGTTGTCTGTAAGGCAACCAGCCTCGGAGACAGCAAGAATGGGACCAGCTGCAAGGAATCTGTATTCAGTTACTAGACCAACAGCCCATCTGTTGAGCACAGAGATGAACTTTTTCACTTCTTAGTGGGTGTCTGTCTTAGTCTATTTCCTGCCACTATAACAAAATACTGGAAACTGGTAATTAATACAGAACTGAAATTTGTTTGGCTTACAGTTTGGGAGACGTGGGTTGAAGAGCATGGGTCAGCCTCATGGGAGGCTCTCTGCCGAATGATGGCATGGGCACTGTGTGGTGACAGAGATGGCTAAGATCGGTCCTCTATTCAGAGACATCAGTGTCATCATGGGGGTTTCCTATCTAGTTGAATTAACTCCCAAAGGCCCCACCTCAAGGACCAGTAGCGTGAATTTGGGGTTTAAAATTTCCAATATGGGAACATAGGTGGACATTCAAACTATAATAGCAGCTGAGGGAAAAGCATAAAGCTGACACTGATGGGCTTATCAGACCACGTTGATGCCAAAGCTGAGACCTTTAACACCTGTTCTTCATCATGCAAAATGTGTTTATTAATTACCTATAAGGCACTGGGCACTATGTGGGGACAGTGGTAATCCTTGGGTCTTACTTAGGTTCAGTGGGCTGAAAGTAATACCTGGATAAAGAAAAACAAAATAACAAAAATAAAACAAAACCAAACAGTGTAATAACAACAATGGGGAATCCCTATTTGGCTTTCAAATTAATTCACTAATTCACTCACTCATTCTTTTTTTTTTTTTCTTTCAGTTCTGATGAAATGCAGAGATTCCAGGCACCATATGACAGACAGGTCTATGGGCTCACAAGTACAGTGAGGCTTCTGTGGACAGAATACGATGAGGGCCCATGGGATGCCAACCAGGCCCTTGGGAGAAAGGTTTGGAGAAGGCAGAGTTTTGCTAGGATTAACCCCGCTTAGGGCTTAGCCTTGAGAGAGCAGACAAATAGATGCCATTTGTTTTCTCCTAAAAGAGAACTTGGTTTTTTTTTTTTTTTCCTCTACTACCGAGAGTGTGCTCTCTCTCCATTTAAAGTCAGAATGGCTTTTCTCTCCAGAGCCTAGATCTTGCAGCATAGAGCTGAAGACCAGCTAAGGCTGATGGGACACGGAGACCAGTGGGAATGAAGAATTCTGGGGCTGGCTGTGGGCTCCTTCCCCTTAGTGGATGAAGGCCCCCAGACGAAGGCTCAGAAGATCTGCTTGTGGACAGGGCATGGAGGACGGGGAAACCCAGGGGGCGTCGCCACAGAGGCTCTTAGGGATTTTGGCAGAAGCCTGGTCTCAAGGGAGACTCCCAGGCTAGTCTCAGGATGTGTGAGAGGAAACTGGAGAGGAGAGTTAAAGCCCTGTGAGTAGACAGTGTGCCAGCCAGTGGGTCTCAGGAAGGGTGCTGGGAGTACTGGTGTCTCTGAGACCCTCCAGGGTGTGTGGCCAAGGTGTTTCCATAGTAACATGGAGCCTCTAATACCCTTTCTTTATTCTGTGAAGTATGCTAAGAGCCATTTGATACTCCATGCTTCCCACCCTAGGCTGAGTACAGAAACAGATATGAGAACCCAGCTGCCTTTTGGTAAGACAGACTTCAACAGATGTGCAGAAAATGTAAAACAATTTGACTATGTTTTCTTTTTCTTTCTTTTCTTCTTAAATAGGGTCTCAGGTGTCCCAAAGTATCATTGAACTGGCCATGTAGCTGGGAGTGACCTTGGGCGTCTGCCCCTCCTCCCTCTACTCTCTGGATGCTAGGATTACAGGAATACACCACCATGGCTGTTTTGCAGTGCTGAAGATCAAACCCAGTGCTTTGTGAACCCTACCAACTGAACGACAACCTCAGCTCTTAGTAAAGATTTTTCCCATACATCTTGGTGGGTTTTCAGGGTAATGCATTACTTAAGTCATGGATTTGTTGTTGTCTTAAAGATTTATTTTATTCAATTATGTGTGTGTGTGTGTGTGTGTGTGTGTGTGTGTGTGTGTGTGTAAGTAAATACGTGCAAATGTTCTTGAAGGGGCCCACAGAGTCTAGAAAAGGATGTTGGATCCCCTGCAGTTGGAGTGACAGGCAGTTGAGCTCCCCAATGTGGGTATTGGGAGCCAAACTCTGGGTCTCTATAAGAGTACACACTATTAACCTCTCTCTATTTCTGTAGCCCTTGTTATTTTAAGAGTAAATTAATAAAGGTATTTTTTCAAAAATTCCCAGTTTTGAAAAGCCATTATCAACAGGTAGAACACACACATACACTGGTAGTTTAAATGAGAAATCCCTCACATAGGCCCATGTATTGTGTGTGTGTTGTTGTTTTTATTTTGTCTTTTGAGACAGAGTCTGACTATGCCACCTTTGTTGGCCTAGAACTCACTCTGTAGACCAAGCTGGCTTTAGAGTCACAGAGATCCTCCTGCCTCTGCCTCCCAAGTGCCAAGATCAAAGGCCTGTGACACTGTACCCAACAGTATTTGAACACTTGGCCCTCAGTGAGTCATGCTGTTTGGCAAGGTTTAGGAGATGTGGCCTTCTTTCTCTCTCTCTCTCTCTCTCTCTCTCTCTCTCTCTCTCTCTCTCTCTCCTTCCTCCCTCTTCCCCTCCCTTCTTTTCCCCTTTCTCTGCTTTGAACTTCCTGTTCAAGATTGAGCAGTCAGCTTACTGCTCTAGTTGCCTGTTGCCACGCCTCCCCGCCATGCTGAACTCTTAACCCTCTGGCACCATAAGCCCAAATAAATTCTTCCTTCTAGAGGTTGCCTTGGTCATGGTGTCTTATCACAGCAACAGAAAAGTAACTACTGCACACACATAGGCATCTGAGCCCCACACTAACTCTCAGGGTGATTAGACTAAAAGTTTGATAACTTGTATTGGTTACAAACCTGAACCTCTTTTCCTAATTTTGGAGGGATCTGCATAAACAAGGTCATGTGGGCTATTCTTTCATCTTGATCATCCATAGGAATTCAGAGAGAGCAAAAGACACACATCATCTACTCACAACTCTCTTTGAAGCAATCGTCAGCCGTCTGTAACTGTATCAAGCATCTGAAGTCATCAACTTGGAGAGACAAAGAATTTCCTTTGTCTCACAGTTTTAGAGACTTCTATGCCTGATTGCTTTGGTCCTGTGGTGATACACTATGGTAGAAGCTTTCCAGAGCCAAAGCCATTTCTCTCAAGTCCAGGAAGCAAAAGTGAGAGAGGGAGAGACAAGGGTCCCACCATCCACTCAAAGGGATGCCCACAATGACAGAAGACCACCCACCAGGTCCATCTCCTGAAGTTTCTACTACCTACCCATAGGACAGGGCTGGGAATAAGTCTAACACATAGACCTCTGGGTAACACTCTAGATCCAAACTATAACACCTGGGTGTCCACAGTGTTCTGGTTCCAGGATTCCCGAATGCTTGAATCTTAATATAAAATAGTGTAGTACTTGCATATAACCTATGCACATCCACCTGTAGATCCGACACCATCTTATCAAACTCATCAATGCATAATGTGCATGCCAGGAAAGAAGTTGTTACACTGAGCTCTTTAGAGAGTGTCTTAGTTAGGGCTCCTGTTGCTTCAACAAAACACCATCACCAAAGAGCAAGTTTGAGTAAAGAGTTTATTCGGCTTACACTTGCACATTGCTGTTCCCACTGAAGGAAGTCAGGGCAGGAACCTGGAGACAGGAGCTGATGCAGAGGCCATGGAGGGGTGCTGCTGACTGGCTTGCTTCCCCTGGCTTGCTCAGTCTACTTTCTTCTAGAACCCAGGACCACCAGCCCAGGGGTGGCACCACTCACCATGGGCTGGGCCCTCCCCCATTGATCACTAATTGAGAAAATGTCTTACAGCTGGATCTCATGGAGGCATTTCCTCAGCTGAGGCTCCTTCCTCTCTGAAGACTCTAGCTTGTGTCAAGTTGACACACAAACCCAGCCAGTACAGAGAGTAAGGATGAGAAAACAGCCTGTGAATGTTCAGTATTGATGTAATTCTTTGAAAATCTGCTTGGTTGAGTCCGGGTGCATGGAAGCAGTGGGCTGACTGCATTGTTACTGTTATTAATGCATATCCAGCATCGTCCAGAAAACCAAATTATTGCCCAAAGGTTTCAGAGGCTGTCCTGTTTCCAGTGCTTTCTTGTCACTGGACGGTATAGTTTCAATGTGGAATGTTCCTCACAGGCCCCTATGACTGAATACTTGGTCTTTTGCTGGTGGCATTGTTTCGGTGAAGTTGGGAAACTTTGGGGGCAGACGTAGACACTGACAGTCACAGAGGTTGACTCGTGGATGGAGTTTATGGGTTGGAGTCTACGGGTTCACCTGAGGTCTCTGCTTCTGGCCCTCAGATATGAGAGAGCTGTCTCGTGTTCCCACCAACACAGATAGGAGACGCTCCTGTCAGCACAGAGCCAGCTGGCTTCAGCCGATATGACTTCCCTTCCATCTAAGGACTGTACTCTCCCAAACCTAAATCCTGCCTCCTCAAGTGGCTTCTTGTCAGTAATCTGTCCCAGTGACAGAAAAATAACGAACACACTAGAATAGGTTGGTACAATTGTCACTGGGAGACATATCACTCAACTTCTAGCAAACAAGTCCTTACATTAATAGTCCAGGAATGTGTTCTCATGTGTTACCAGGTTCCAGGGTTGAGAAATGCAGCTATCTACAAATGAGCAATGTGCTCAGTTGCATAAGACTAACAAGCCGCTGCTGCTGCCGCTGCCGCCGCTGCCGCCGCCGCCGCCGCCGCCGCCGCCGCCGCAGCAGCAGCGGCCCCTTGAAGATCAATTGCACCACGTCTCCAAATGTTATGTGGCCTTGTGCAGTGTGTGTGTGTGTGTGTGTGTGTGTGTGTGTGTGTGTGTGTGTGTG
>CABHPR010105042.1:0-17265 GCA_902168415.1 Peromyscus melanophrys
CAGGTGGCTCACAATTCCTTGTAATTCCCATTCCGGGATCTAAAGCCATTTCCTAGACTCTGCAGGCACTGCACTCACATACATAAACCCCTACCCCACAAATACACAAAATTAAAAATAATAACATTTTTAAATGAGTCTTATCTCTTAAAGAAAAAGTTATATCCTATCCATTCTTAGCCAGAACATGACATCTTTAATGTTTCATATTTTATAGAGAAAGTGAATGGTATATTACATGCCTCATATGCATTAGTCTTAAACTAAGAATCTCCTGGTTTGTAGAAGTCAATTTTTCCTTCATTATAAATTTTATCCAATATTTTTAAAGGCTAAGGAGTAAGGAGAGAAAAAGGTTCTTTTTGACATTTTTTTGCAATTACAGTGAGCACTGAGTCTATTCCTTTTGTAGCCCCTTAAGTACTAAGTGTTGTCTATACTAATGGTTTAATAAATAGTTGTTGATCCGACTTGTTCTTACAGAATGACACTGATTCTAATATTCAAGAACATCTGTGATCTGGCACTGACTACGAATGGGATGTTCTGCATTAATGAACTTTTAATAGGCTTAACCCATTGATCACTTAAACACAGACTGGTGAGATGGTTCTCCTAAGAGTACTTGCTGTTCTTGCCTAGGATCAGAGTTTTGTTCCCGGCACTCAGATTGGGCTGTTCAGTCACCTGTAACTTAATTCCCAGAGAATCTGACATCCTCTACAGCCCTCCATTGGTATCCATTCATATGTGGAAATACACTTACACATAAGTAAAAAACTTTTAAAAAATCTTAAAGACACAACAAGGAAAAACAGTTAAACTTGTGGCTGGAGAGATGGCTTGGCCACTAAGAGCACTCGCTACAGAGGTCTAGCACAGTCCAGCAACATGAGGCACTAAGGTACAATGACGTCTACTTTTTTTCTTCTTTTCTTTGTTGAGAACGGGTCTTGGTATGTAGTCCTGGCTGCTCTGCTAATCAAATAGCCCTTGAAGGTTTCAAATTCAATCTCCCAAGTGACCAATATAGGTGTGTGCCACCATACCTGGATTTTATATTTTTTGGCATAGTTTTGCAAAGTTCAATTTATTTAAAGGACTTAATCTAAATTCAAGTTTGTTTCATCTTTTAAAAATGTCTTTCTTCCATAAGATGGTGGTAATAGAGTGTGAGAGAGCTCTAAATTTTTTATACTTGATAAAAATTTGTCAATTCTCATAATATTGGGGGAATTTAACTAGTCTATAAAAAGCCAACCAACTAAACAAAAACAAGACAAACCAAACCAAACCAAACCAAACCAACCAAACAAAACCACTCTCTAAGTCTAATAAGAAAAACACAGTGTTATATGAAAGGAGAGAAGGTTGGCACACTCTTGACAAGGATGGAGGCCATTGGGAAGCATGTGCTTAAGGCGCTGCCACCTACTTTGTGGCATCTAGCTACTGTTTTAGAACCACTGAGTAACAGGAGACAAAGGTCCAGCTAGACGTCTCTTACCACCAAATGAAACCTCCAGTGTCAGGAATGGGCTACATTTCATTGAACTGTTAGCCAAACAGGCCCATGGAGACCCACAAACAATCCAGGATACCGTCAGGGTTATTGGTTGCTCTCTAAAAGCTGATGGTAAGGTCCTATTGCTGAAGACACCTCCACAGCTCACCATGTAGGTGTTGACATGGAGAAGTCAGGTTGGTGCCTACAGAGAGCCATCACTGTTACTGACTAATATCCACAGTACTGTGAGGAACTGCATACTATTGGAGAAAGACAAACACTAACCCAACTACAAACCTTTCGGTCCACAATGGTGATCTGTCCTCAAGACATGCTGGTGCAGCAGTGGAACAAAAGATGTGTGAACAATCAGTCACTATCTAATTGGATGTAAGGACCATTCCATGAGATGGAACCCACGCCTATACTGCTCAGGTGGCCTAGAATCTGAGACTAGACAGTCCATGTACCTAGGGACTACTGTTCTGCCCAAGGGACATCACAATAAAATGACTCCTAATGACATTCTGCTCTACTCATAGATCAGTGTTTGTTCAGCCATCAACAGAGCAGCTTCCTCCTGCAGCAGATGGAAACAAATACAGAGACCCACAGCCAGATAACATGCAGAGAGTGAGAGACCTTGAACACACAGTCCTAAATGGGATGTCCCCATCAAAATGTCTTTCCTCAGGGCTCAGGGAACTCTGTGGAATAAGAGGTGGAAATACTGTATAGGGATGGAAGACACCAAGGGAAAAAAGCCTCTAGATACAACAGGACCAACACACATACGAACAGAGACTGTGGCACCATGCACAAGGCCTGATGGGGTCCCAGAACTGAGAGGGGGAGTGGACACAACCCCTACCCCTAAACCAAAAAATTTTCTCCAGCTGATAACTAGTCACAAAGGAGTAATTTTCTCCAAGGTTCAAAGGAGTCTCACTATGCATACAAACCACACTTAAGGGCAGGTCCCAGGCACAACAGCACAAAATAAACTCAATGGTGTTTTTGGAGGGTTTTTTCCTCATCACACTTTATTTAGACATTTTCTCTCTGTTTATATATTTTAATGTATGTTTTATTTTAGATATATTATTAAATACACATAAAACAATATTCTTATTTATATATTATACACAACATATAAATGTGCAGGCCTTTTGCATATACATTAAGGTTTCTGGTTTCGTGCTTTTATGGGATTCCTGTGTGTGCCAATGTGCATGTCTGTGTCTATATGTATTTCTGTGTTTTTCTTTGGCTCTTTATTTTTTTTTCCTGTTCCTTTTTGTCCTATTTGTTTTTATTTTATTAGTATTGTTATTTAGATGTCTGTTTGTTTTATAGTGAGAGAGCACAAGAAAGGGTGTGAATGTGGGTGGGTGGGTGGGATCTGGGAGGAGTTGGGAGGAGAAACCCTTATCAGAATATATTGTGTCTCTCTATTTTTTTCAATAAAAAAGGAAAAACAAACACATGAATAAAACCTAACCAAACCAAACCGAATAGGAAAAAAAATCCCCAGAGAAACCAGTCACAGACTACCGAGTGTGCCTAGCTGCCATCTGCTAGTCACAAGTTTCTCCTTGGCTGGCAAAGACACTGATTTCTTCTCCTGTCAAGTTTCATTATCCTAAATGCCTTTGATTAGAAAAACCATGTTTTATAGAACTTAATCATCAAACTTTACTTCTACTTTCCTATTATTTTAAATGATCTGTTTACTATTTAGGCCTCTACACAAACGGGTTAGTAAATACTTGGGGCTCTAGGTTTTACGGCTACAAACCTTTCATGTCCCTCACAAGGGAATTTTAGCAGGTGGTACGTAGACACAATAGCCTGTAGCTGCAGCTATACCTTTAAGACTGTAAGTTATATGAAGACAGAATATTTAAGAGGCAGCTAGTGGTTTACTTTCAGTGTGCAGCACTACATACTTCGTAGCGGTGTAGACACATGTGCATTAACAAACAGGGATGGCTCTGAAAGCGCGTCACCAAGCAGAGCACACCCAGTGAACATTTGTTCAGAGTATTGTTAGAGCAAATGAAGCAAGTGACACTTTACTGACTCCCTCAATCACTCTGTAGTCCTCAGCTCATTTTAATGATTTTTGATAGTCTACAGATTTGAGCATTATCACAAAGTTATACATATCCCGTTCATCCTAAACTGGGAAAGGAGGCCATGGGGGACACACATCATACTGAGGTGTATCCACTGAGAACTTCATACAGACTTTAGGATTTGTAAAAATACTAACGTTTCCCTCTTAGGCAACACATGAGATTCACAGTTCATTAATAAACACTAACCTAATCAGCCTACTGAGCTTGCCTAATATTGGCGACTTTGAGCCAGTGGGATACATAGGCTTATAAATATGCAAATCCAAAGAAGAGGGCAAGAGGAGCTCGGGAACCAGCAAGTGGAGTGCCCATTAATTGTATGAAAACTTAATTTATGGGTTTTGGAATATTTGTGCCATGTCTGTAATTTAGACATAGATTTCATTGACGATATTTCATGGAGCCTATACCGACTACAATTTCCTAATTTTTAAAATGTTTATTAAAATAAAATGACAATTCACAGATGTGGCTGTAACACAAGCAACATACCTGCAGGTGTGGTCGTCACTTACACTTGCAATTTCGTGGCCTTCCTTCGGATGGAACACCAAGTCATTAATGAAATCCGAATGACCCTCCAAAACCTGGAAGAGAGGTCAGTAAGGGGCATGGGCACAATCTACAACATCTATCTAATGGTCTCACTCTGCAATTCTTTCTTCTTCTTTCTTTCTTCTTTTTAAGGTTTTTTTTGAGACAGGGTTTCCTTGAATAGTCCTGACTGTCCTGGAACTCACTCTGTAGACCAGGCTGGCCTAGAACTCACAGAGATCCACCCGCCTCTGCCTCCCGAGTGCTGGGATTAAAGGTGTGCAGCACCACCGCCCGGAATACTTGTCTATAAATATAGTTTAAGAAATCTGCCCTTTTGAAAGTATGATTTCTCTAGCCACTTCCCGAGAAGGTTATCTGGAAAGCCGTCAATCATTCACCACAGTCTTTCTTCTCCAGCATGCACTGCTTATGGAAACACACTATTCTTTCAGCGGCACCTGTCCCCATAGCACCTCCGTGCTCAGTGAGGAGAGAAAGCTCAGATGAAAACTGAAGCTGGGCTTCCTGAGACAGAGTCCTTCTAGGTTTTCATCACGTATCTGTTGCTTTGCACATTTACAACCACCTAACAATATATATACAAATCACGTTCTCCTCTAATGTTTGCTATCATTTGTTCAATGTGAGTGACAGCACTGGAGACAGCTAATATTACAAGCCCATAGCCTCAGTCAACACAAAATTCCTTTTCTGGCCCTTAAAGGAACAAATGGGAACTTGCAATGGTCAGTATTATTCTTGTAACAAAACATGATACAATTTCAACTCAGCATGAGGGCAGCTACTTACTATTAATAGAATATATATATACACATATATATATCATTTATGTATATTGTTCTTTGTTCTAAAGGTCTTATATGAATTAGCTCACTCAGTACTCATGACCCAGAGGCAGATACTGTACTCCCTGCAGGTAGGACTGAGCTTTGAATGCAAGGAGTATGGCTCTTGCATCTATTTCTATCTCTCTCTCTCTCTCTAGAATTGGCTTCAAGCCTGGTCATTTTATTTATCTATTTATCTATTTATCTATTTATCTATTTATCTATTTATCTATCTATCTATCTATCTATCTATCTATCTATCTATCTATCTATCTATCTATCTATCTATCT
Source organism: Peromyscus melanophrys (assembly GCA_902168415.1). Classification (NCBI taxonomy): domain Eukaryota; kingdom Metazoa; phylum Chordata; class Mammalia; order Rodentia; family Cricetidae; genus Peromyscus; species Peromyscus melanophrys. The sequence goes on from CABHPR010105042.1 coordinate 5,325, forward strand.
ATTTATTTATTTGTATTTTATGTGCATTAGTGTTTTGCCTGCATGTATGTCTATGTGAGGGTGCTAGATCCCTTGGAACTGGAGTTACAGACAGCTGTGAGCTGCCAGAACTGGAGTTACAGACAGCTGTGAGCTGCCAGAAGAGCAGTCAGTGCTCTTAACCGCTGTGACATCTCTCCAGCCCTGTATCTGTTTTCTTTTTTTAAAAAACTTTCTTTTTATTTATTCTTTGTGTCTTTCACATCATACCTCCTGATCCTACCCATCTCCATCCCAAAATAAAACAAAATAAAATTTAAGAGAAAAAAAGAAAAAAAAGGGGAAAATTTAGTCATGGAAGCTGAAGTGTGACACAGTGAGTCACACAGTAAACCCTGTTATCCATATATTTTTAACATGAGGTTCATTGTAAGGTCTGGTCCGAGGCCCCTGGTCCCTGCTGCACCACCAACGCTGGGCCCTCATGGGACTCTGCCTGCACATTCCCTTGCTGTCCTGTGTTGTTACATCTGTTTTCTTAAGGAGGTCTGCATTTACTTTTCTAAAAATCTACTTCAAACTTTTCCACCTTTATTGAGGTCCATTAAAATACTTATATATTTAAGGAGTATATACACACCGTAAAATGATTATAGCAACAGAGCTAATCTACCCAACGTCAGTTTTTAGTTCACCTGCTTCACTTTTCTTATGTGTACTGTGAGAACATCTAGGACCTACTCCCTCAGCAAATTTTAAGAATACAGTCTATTATCTTACATTTTTGTAATTATCAATGCAGATACCATGCTCATACTCCTTCACCAGCACTCTGTAATCCTGCCTAGGCTACTCTGGACTCAGTATTTGTCCCGTGAAGTTCTATTTCACTTCATCCTTACTACATCTATCTGTAAATTCCTCTCTTACTTGCTGTTCCTAGTATCTGTAATGTTATATTTACTAACTAGCTTCTTCTAACAACCTAGTTACTAGGGAGTGTAACATAGAAAATGAAACCTAAACTACAGACTGTAAAGAGATGGTGAATGATCATCGCCAGCTTGACTGGATCTTGAACTAAGACCCAGGCCTTTGGACTGAAGGGAGAAGACCTTCCTCAGAGTGGCTGGCACCAGACAGAAAATGGTCCCAGGAGAACCAGTGCTGCTGGTCAGCCTGCCTTCACTTCTTGCTGCTGTGTCCAGCCTGCTGTTGCTGCTGTCCCTATTCTTTGCTGACATCAGAGTGCCCATGGGACCTCACTGAGAAACTTCCAGGCCTACAAGACCACACTGACTGAACAACAGGGTTCCCAGCCTCTTCAGCATGCAGACTGCCACAATTAGATGACCCAGTTCCTATTAATAATGCCAGTCAATCCACTTTTATAAATTATATTCATTCTACTGCTTTTGTTCCTCTAAAGAATTCTTGACCAATCCAATGGCCATTAAAAGGTCATTTTAAATCATAATAAGTACAATTTAATAAGCAAAGAAAATGAACAAATTTTAACGTGTCAATTTATTGTACTTGTCAATATACCTTATATTCATTTTTATCTTGAAGATCTGAAGTAAATAATCTAATCTTCATATCAGCAGCTGAAGTACAAAATCTGAAGAGAAAAAACAAAGTCATTTTTAGCTTTTGTAAATTAAAGTCCTCCCCCATGCCACCTTTGCCTCAAGTCATCAAATCTTGTCATAACTCATGATGCTCTCGGGATTGGTGGTGGTGGTGGTGTTACTGCAGTTTGCATTAAAAAATATTATAGCCATTAAAGAAGGTACGAGACAAATCCACTGTTTTATTCTGGAACACATAAATGCTAGTACATTCTGGATTTGTGTCTTCAGTTATAAACACAGGATTTCATAGTAAGTTGGCATGGCATACTTTGCATTCTCTACCTTTCTCTGAAGTTTTGCTACTTTTGGAGTTTCCCAATCATCCTTTAAGAACAGAAAAACCTCAGAGAACTGAAATAAGATGAGAAATCTGCTCTCTACTACTATGAAAGAAAAACAAGCAGAGATTAAAAGTGCAGCAAGTCAGGAAGAGAGCAACCAACCAACCAACCAACCAACCAACCAACAACACAATGCATTACCAACCAGAACTTCTTTTTAAATATAAACTATAACTTACAATGAGAGATTCTAAGTCATACCTTAGCCATTTACAGAGCCCACTATGTAGTCACAAAGAAAATTCTATTTATTTCAGAATACTCTTAAGAATAAAGCAAAAATTAGACCATATGACTATAATCATACCCAATTATATATCAATCGGGGTATCAACTTCTTGGCTTCTTTTAGCTCTACTGGATGAAGAACTGTCTTGAGAAAGACATTAAATATATACACATTAGCAAAAAGCTAATGGGTGAACAAGCCTGTGTATAACTTTTATGATATCTGCTGCCACTGATAAGCAAGAAGTCTTCACATAATAATCTAATTCTGAAGCACCTGCTTGGAGAGTCTTAAAACCATCAAGCAGGCCCAAGTTTGTCACCACTCATGAAGAAGATGGACATGTCTGAGTAACACAACATCATTTTCTTTTTTTAATTAGGAAAGCAAAAGGGCAACAGTAAATAAATGGACCCCTGACATCGTATTTGAGAAACCATTGAGTCAGTATTTGGTTTGATGGAAGTAGTTACAATTCTCAGTGTATTATCAAGACCCTTGCCAGATAGTTTGGCTTGAGTTTTACTACTGGTGTTCTATAATTTTTAAATAGTTTCCCACAAACATAGGTGCTGCCAAAAAGTGATGATATGAACGAGTGTAGAGCAAGGGATATTTGTCGCTGGAAAGATGAGACTCACAAAGTCTAGTTAGAAAAAGAGGCTGGTGAAGAGACATGATCCAATTTTTATTGAATGTCAGATTGCAACTCTATGTACCCCATGTGTTGATTTCCTCTTTCCTCGATTTGGTAGAATCAGAATTACCACTGAAACAATTCATGGGCATGACAGAAGGGACTCTAGATCACCGGATAAGCAGAGCTACCGCCTCTATCGCAGAAACACCAAATGTCCACTGTCTGCAGCGGGACTCGGAGCAGTGCTGGTCATCACGTGCTTCACTCTCTAAGCCACTCTCAGCACATGACCATCGATGGGGCCAATTCGACTGTGCTGGGAAGACAATACATCGGAAGCCACACACCACGGTAAAACTGAGGTCATGAGTGCATACAAATAGTAAGAGCACACACACATTCATTCAGTGACAGTATGACACAAGGTTGTCATCCACAAAGTCCTACTTAAGAACCGAACCGCAGGACTGAGTTACCAGTCCCTCATTCATAATGTTTTATTTAAGTTCATGAGTTTGTGTTGGGCCTGTTTCATAGCTGTCCTGGGCCATACACAGCCCCTGGATTGTGGGTTGGATACTCCTGTGAGTAATGAAGAGTTTTGATACAGAAATAAGTTTCTCTTTTATATTCCTGATCCTTCTAAATTTTACGCATTAAGAATATACTATCTTTATAATAAAATGTGTAATTTGTTTGAAAACAATAAATTTAAGCTGTCAGCTTGCTCTAAAATATTCTTCAAATTACACACACACACACACACACACACACACACACACACACACACACACACACACACACACGTAAATTCCAAAAAGGATTAGAGGCAGCTTACTAAAAAACAAGAAGTAAACAAAACCCCTCAAAAAAAAAGGTAAGCTATTGCAAACCTATTGAAATTTGGAGAAAGAAGTAACGAAGAATGAGGTGAGTCAGTATCTGATAGAGTAGACTAGGCTACGAGAAGCATTACAAAATCAAATACAAACTGCGAGAACAAGACTGTTTCTATTACTTGCTGTTGTCTAGGTACAGATACTGTGAACTTGCCTTTTAATACAAAGACAAAAAGTGTACCAGCTGTTGACAATCACTTACGTGTGCTGACAAGAGATGCTGGATAGATCATTCAATGTTAGATCAAAGTTGTAAATCTGCTGGGCATAGTGGCACATGCCTTTAATTTTAGCACTTGGGAGAGACAGCCAGGAGGATTTCTGAGAGATCAAGGCCTGTGGGAGCTACATAAACTGTCTGGGGAAAAAAAAAAGGCTGTAAAATCTAGAAAAAAATAGAACATCTTCAAAGCCTTGTAGGCAAAGACATCTTATAGAGAAAACAAATCACAAAAGGGCTGGAAATTATTAGTCACAAGGGAAATGCCATATCTTAATGAAATCAGAAAACCTCAGAACTGAACTAGAGCCATTACAATTCAATATACTAAATGTGGGGAGCAGGAAGAGCAACGTGAACACACATCATTCACTGGAATACACAATGGTAGAGATGCTTCAGAAACGGGATCTTCCTCCCAGGCTTTGGACTGCTAGAGACAGAACACAGTACCCCAGGCAAGTTAGGCGAGTGTTCTACCACTGAGCCTCATCCACAGCTCCAGAATCTGGCACTTCCTTTTTATTTTATGTGTGTGTTTTGCCTGCATGTATGTATGTACATCCCATGCACAGCTGGTGCCTGCAGAGGCCAGAAGGAGGGTTGTGGCCCACCCTGTGGCTGCAAGGAACCAAACCCAGGCTGCCTGTAAGAGCAGTTAAGTACTCTTACCTGCTGAGCCATCATCTCCCCAGCTCTCTGTACTTCCTGACTATTAAACATGTATCTATTTGTGACCCAGCAATTCTACTTCTAAGAGAATAAAACTATATATCCACTAAAGCTGGATAAAAGTATGCACATGAAACTGTAGTTATAATAGCTAAAAACTGGAAACTGTCCTAGTATCCATTACAGAAAAACGGATAAACAAGTTAAAAAATACAAAGAACGCAGTAAAATGCAAAGGAGCTGAGGCTCAGAAGCCTCAAGCCTGTCACAAAGAACACATTCTGTATGATCCATCGATGAAGTAACCATAGGCAGAACTAAGTTCTGGTCACAGAACTCCAATTCACGGCTGCTGTGGCGGGGAGCAGGGTTAGGTACAAACCAGGAAGGAATATGAAGAGCTCCTGGGGGATATAGAAAGGTTGTGTATTCAAAGAATACAGGTTATAAAAGCACACGAAGAGCTGGGGTTGCTGCTCAGCTGGTAGAAACCGCTTGCTTTGCACGTGTGAAAAGCTGAATTCAATTTCCAGAACTCACGGAAGGCATGAGTTAAACATCCGGGCACACTGGTGCGCCTGCACTCCCAGCGCTGCGGAGGTGTGAGGAGGAGGCTCCTCTGCACTATCTGGTCAGTCAATCTGGGCAACTTGGTGAGACCCTGAGGTCGATGGCATTACTGAGGATGACATACAAAGTTGTCCACCAGCAACTCTACCCATGCATGTCACACACACACACACACACACACACACACACACACACACACACTGCACAAAAGCATATGCACTTGTAAAAACTTTATAAAACTGTACTTACAAACTTTTTTACTTTATGTTATGTGTACACGTGTGTGTCAGTGTGTGGGTGTGTGTGGGTGCCTGTGGAAGCCAGTGCCATCAGATCCCCCTAGAGTAGGAGTTACAGGTGGTTGTGAGCCACCTGACATGGGTCCTGAGAACTGAACGCTGGTTCTCTGCAATGGCAGTCTATGCTCTCAATTCCTGAGCCACTCTTTAGCTCATCAAACTGTACTACTAAGAGCTCACAGTTTCATTAGATATAAAATGTCCCCTAATTAAAATTCTAAGTTAGTTCAACAATAGTTAGCTTAAACTTATTAAGTACTGTTTTCCAAAAGACAAATCTTTTAGCTTTCACATTTGTAGGAAAGAAGATCAGGGATTTGTAACACACCTTAAATAACCTAATAAGGTCTTAGCAGGCATTAGTACTTGATTTTTCTCAAAGGCAACTGTTATTTTTTAAAAACGCTTTCATCGAAACTGAAACCCATTGACTAAACTAGTGATTTATGTTCTGCTGAACATGAAAATAAGACCTTGGTTCACATCTGGGGTCAGAAAGACTGTACTACTGTTTAAAAAAAATATTATTTTAGCAAAGTAGCAACTTATTGCTTTTACATTTATTTTGTGTATGTTTGTATACACACACTGGTGGCTATGTGGAGGTCGGAGGACAGCTTGCTGGAGTTGGCTAGTTTTCCTTCCATCAAACGGTTTCTGGAAACGGGACTCAGGTAGTCAGGCTTGGTAGCAAGTTCTGCTGCCCACTGTGCAATCTTGCTGCTCTGAAATAGCACTTTAATTCAAAAGTACAGATTCTGTGATGACTTTGAATGATCCTGACCAAACTCAGGAAAAGAGATTTGTAGTTTGGACCAAACACACAGTCAAGGCATCAGCCACAGTCACAAATCTAAATTGCAAAGATGATAATCCCAATATTATTAAATAACAGCAAATATCAAAATATCTAATCACCTAAGGCCACGGAAAATAGGCCTGGAGCACCTGGGATCACTTGACACGAAGGACATTAGAATGTCTAAACTTACTTGATTACTGGAGGCAGTGAATCAAGTCTGGTCTCTGGGCTCCAGGCTATGCCATCAACTCGGACTCCATGGTGAAATGTCCGTAGGGTTTTGTACTGAATTCCTTCAATGTCTGTTTCTTCCTCCTAAATGTATACAGTCAATGTTTTAATGTTATGAAGACAAATAATACAATACTCTGAATTTCATCTTAATCAAAATTTATCATGAGGCACTCATATGCTGTGTGAAGATAACTAGATATTGAGATCATACTAGTTTAAGAAATTAAAAAGAGGGCTGGAGAGATGGCTCAGAGGTTAAGATCACAGGCTTCCTTCCAGAGGTCCTGAGTTCAATTCTCAGCAACCACATGGCGGCCCACAACCATCTGTACTAAGATCTGGCTCCCTCTTCTGGTGTGCAGGCAGAACAATGTATACTTAATAAATGAATAAATAAACAAATAAATATTAAAAAAAGAAATTAAAAAGAATACTGAGGGCTTGAGATGTAGCTTTAGTATTTGTCTAATATGTACAAGGCCCTAGGTTTGCTCCTCAGTATCCTGGGGGAGGGGCAAAAGAAATGTAAATGAACAAACAAAAAAGCTGTTAAGCCTCATTTACAAAGACAAAATACCTTTAGTTAGGTAAAACAAAACAGTAAACATGTTATACTTCACCTAGGAGACATTTTATTTTTAACAGTAAATACACTGTATAACAATTTTTTAAAAAAATGAGGTTTTAAAAATCAGTTTTCTAGGTAAATGAGTTGTTATATATAGATTATCAACTGATAGAAAGGTAACTATATGGAAGATCCTTCGAATGACAATTCATGCTTCCAAATCAGTGTTATTTTCATACAGTATTATATATGCATACGATGTTGTAATTCACCTGTCCCATTAGAGGCCATGAACAGTGAATTACAAAGGCATACTGATTTAGAATACTGGTGCATAATGATAATACTACATAGAAAACAGGGAACCAGCCATAAAAAATGCCAAGCTTATTTCCTGGGAGAAAGAGGCAATGAGGGAAGACACTTAGGGGTCATTCAAAATAATTGCTCATCTAATTCTTAGACTTGCAAGAATCTATTTTATATATTTCATTACACGTTTCACAGTATATTCTCATATATACTTATGCTGAATCCCAGGAGAGGTACTGATTTTTCCAAGACAGCTTTTGAGATCCTAGCAAAATCATTTCTCAGGCATCCTACCCATGTCTTTATAAATTCAAACACCATTTTAAAGTAACTTTAAATTTCAGGTAAACTTGAGTTAACAAAAAGATTTTCCATTAACCAAAGAAGTGAACAGAAACACGCTTCGTGAGAAAGGGGAAAACGGACAGATTTTGCCACTTCATCATCTGTGTACATTACAACTGTTCAGCTAGCAGATGCGCCAAGGCAGCGCCACTAAGCAGCTTAAAGTCAAGTTCAAGAGCCTAATCACAGCTGACTTCACAGTCTGACTTAGCTCTAGTTTTCCATACTTTACAAACCTAAAAATGAATTTTTATATAAAAGCGCACATTATTTCGCTACTGTAACAAGGGTGATGAAAAGCAGGTCCTGTATTTGTTACTCAAATTAGATATGGAATTACTGAGTGGTCCGGGATAATGAAATCATAGGACTACACAGACTAAGCTTTATGTATTAACAGGAAGCCTTGCCCTGCCCCTGGCATTACTGGCTGTTACTGAGCCAGCCGATGAAAAGAGCAGTGTGTGTGTGGTATAGACAGAGACGACTGCCATTTTTGGTTCAGTTCGGGGTGTAGGCAGTATTGTATAGGCAGGAAATTAAGAGACTTTGGAAAACTTGCTGTAATAGAAATGATTATACAAGACTCCAGCAATCTGAGGTTGAGGAACAGCCCAGTTGGTGGAAGGGCTATTAAAGGATTTTAAAGTGGTAGGCCTTTCTACCACACCCAGTTAGAGCCACATGCAGAATTTCAGTAAATTAAAGCTGGTTTATCTAATGCAACTCTTATTTAGTGCTTTCATTTTTACTCAAACATCTGAAAAAATGTTAAAAAATAATAGCTCCTTAAATACTTCCAATGAGAAAGAAATAGCTGCTTTTGGGAGAAGTAGATTCAGTAGTAGATAGGGCTATTAGAGTTTCTAACATTAAAGCAGAGTGTCTCCATGTAAATTCTACTTAATGCCCGAGTCTATCTCTGGAAGTGTAGAGAATGAGCTTAATTTAGTGATGGCAAGCCTTGCTACAGCAATCTCTCCTAGGTGAATGAACACATTCAGAGCATATTTAGCACCCGTCTTGAAGCAACAACTGCAAACCACTGAGGTGGTAAGTCAAGCTTTGCTAGTCTAATACCTCTTCCATGATTTTTTTTCAAATACACTATCTCCTTTTAATCAGAGTACAATGCTGAGAAATAAAGATTATTATATAAAACATTATCAATTTATAGAGAACTGTGCTGTCTGATAAGGTAGCTACTAGCCATATGATACCTAAAACATTTGAAATGCAGCCAATATGGATACTTACTTTATAAGGTATAAAATATATACAAAGATCTCTATTAATATCAACTATAGAATAACCTTTATATTGATTATATATAGTTATTTTAGTTACCTTAATAGTTAGAATATTTGCCTAAAATTAATCCTACCTTTTATTTTTATTGTATGTGAATGCGTGTGTATGTGTATGCGCTATCATGCACACGCTGAAGCCAGAGGACAAATCTTAGGAGTTGGTTCTTTTTTTCTCACATGCTGACTCCAGGGATTGAACTTAGGTCATAAGAAGGCTTGGAAAGAAGTTCCTTTACCCACTGAACTCTCATGCCCCTACTTTCATGTTGTTACCATAACATTTAAACTTATATTTGTGGCTCATATTATATTCTAACTGGATAGTATTGAATTAGCTCAGTTTGGCTCCCCATTGTGTTGACTTGGGTTAATATTCAGGTGACTAAAATTTCTAAGTCCTAATTCTCCCTTCCCAGTTCTGAAGTCTATTGTCTTAAGGCTAATAGTCACCTTTATTAAATTTTTGCTTGTTTGACTTGGTCCAATCTATTAAACAATGTTTGGATCTGAACATAGTTTGGCATACAAATGGAACTTAATAAAGACTTGCTAAATGAAGTTGGTTATCCAAAGGATTAAGGTATCTCTCTGTTTCATTTTCTCCACAAAAATAATGTACTTGCCTAAATCAATGCTCTCATTCAAGCCCAACTGGAGACTTCTTTATTACTCAGGAGGGAACAAGCTGTGAAACTGTATCTTCATCTGGTCATTTATAAATGAGGCTTTTACAAGAGTGCACTGATTTAAGAATCTCTTTGGGACAGGGTCTTTACCAATTTTTTATTTTTAAATTCCCTGGCCCTTAGCATACTCTTGACTTTTGGACAAATGTGTAACAATCAACTCATATCTACTCATATTTCTGGTTCCTTAAAAGGACAGCATCAGATTCTGAAAACTGTTCTGCTGAAACTCAGAATTTTCTGTACTTAGTATTTCCTCATAACCTTACAATGAAGACTTTTTTTCTGACAGGCACGGGAAAACTGGTTTGATTTATGTAATTGTTTTCTTACAAGGTATGAAATTGAGTGATACAAAAGTGATACGTGAAGGTTCTAGGATGAGAGAATGGGAATGTTCAACAACATTTAAATAGATAAAAGAGAACAGTGATTGGTTTTGGGTCTCCAAGGGCAAACTAATGAAGACAAATTCTTCAGGATATGTGGACTAGTGACTTAATTTGAACAGAAATCAAACGGGTTTGACAGAAGAAGAGAACAGGGTGTAGAATGAGGTCTAATCTTGTTCTCCTTTCTTCGTCATGTAATCCCCTAAACGTCTTTGAAATAGAATGGAAACTCAGAGGAAACGGACAGTCGTGTTCCGCTCTATCTCTAATGTTAAGAACAGAACATGATTTGTGTTCATTATGTGCTAATAAAACAAAAAAACCCTACTGTTTTTCCCTTAGATAATTTGGAAGTAAGACCTACTTTGTCGCTCTCACACATCTGAGGATCAATAAAGTCAAGTCTTTTGAACGACACAATTTTTTTTTTTTTTGGTTTTTCGAGACAGGGTTTCTCTGTGTAGCTTTGCGCCTTTCCTGGAACTCACTTGGTAGCCCAGGCTGGCCTCGAACTCACAGGGATTCACCTGGCTCTGCCTCCCGAGTGCTGGGATTAAAGGTGTGCGCCACCACCGCCCAGCGACACAAACATTTTGTGCCTTCTCATTTTGTCAATTTCCTTTCTCCTTGTTACCTATTGTTTTCTATTTTTCCTTCCCCTAAATTTCTCCCTTCTTTTTTTCCTCCAGCACTTCCTAACTGAACTTAAACTAGAGGTAGACATATGTGTCAGTATTCGGAAGCGCAGTCCTAAGTCCACATCTATTAGTTTAGAAAGCACTGACAGTAATGAGGGAGAACTCAGTCCTAACACATGGGTGGCTTAGCTTTTCTGCACATTGGGGCCCGCATCAGAAAGAACAGTTTCTAATGAGTCTTCCTTAGGACAATGCTACATTATTTGGCTGAATCACACGAATTGTGATTCTGATAGTCCAGCTGAACTTGGGCCAACGGTCATAGAAACATAGTTCTGTAAATATTATTTTGGTAAACAAAGAATTGCAGAAACTCCAGAGGATTGAACCTTCCCTGCTGAGCGTCTCTTACACATAACCTAGGTTTCCCTTGAGAGAACATGGTATGGGGTCTCTTGGAAGCAATTTTTCTTTGGTGATTAAATATGAGGGTGTGATTGTCACTATTGCCCATATCAACCACAACTAAAATACACATATGGGTTACAATGTCTTAAATATCTCCTGGGAACTTTGTATGTACTAACTAACTATACCTCACAAACTGTACTGAACATCATATTCCTCACATGTAGAGAAGAGAGGTTAATTATCTAATGAAAGTTTAATGCTAATTAAGTAAGCCATTCAAAAGTGAATGTCTAGGCATTGTGGCTCTAGAATTCATAGAGGGCCATGAACTGCTTGCTGTAAATGTGATTCTATACTTTGCTATTCTACATATATGCTGTAGATACAGAAAGCGTGAAAGCAAATTAACAGGAAAGCCAAACATTATGAAAGCTACAAACTCTTTGGAAGAAAACTTTTTAGAATTTCAACATCATCCTGTTTCCTATAACACAGTATAATGCAGGGAAATTTGAACTGGATTTCATTTAATTTGACTTTCTAATACATGTAAATACATGTGTGTGTTCACTTACATAATAGCCCTTATAAGAATATTCCAGCCGGGCGTTGGTGGCGCACGCCTTTAATCCCAGCACTCGAGAGGCAGAGCCAGGTGGATCTCTGTGAGTTCGAGGCCAGCCTGGGCTACCAAGTGAGCTCCAGGAAAGGCACAAAGCTACACAGAGAAACCCTGTCTCGAAAAACCAAAAAAAAAAAA
>CABHPR010105044.1:0-15212 GCA_902168415.1 Peromyscus melanophrys
TGTGTGTGTGTGTGTGTGTGTGTGTCTGTCTCATACATACATATGTATGTATACACACACACAGGCTCTGTGAAAGCTCAGGATTTTGATTATTTTGTTCTTTGCTGTGTCCCTAATGCCTGAACATGCCTAGAACATAGTATCAATTTCACTCAATAAATGTGTGCTCGATGGGTGAAAGAAACCACACTATTCTGCCTGATAAGCAAGTTTGTTTCATCTCCCTAATTTTATAGACCAAAACAAAGTATAATGCAAGTGTGAATTGCAAGATGTTCAGTATAAATAACTTGGGGGTTTTTTGGTTTTTGGTTTTTGGGATTTTTGTTTTGCAACAGGTAGCCAGGGATGAGCTTGAACTCCTGATCCTCCTTCCTCCAGATCACTGGCTTTGGTAACCCACTTCAGGTTTTTATCTGACACTCAGGATATGTATCGTATAGCTGTCTTGTGTCACACTGGGAGTGGCAGTGACTTACACTTTGGTTGGTTGGTTGGTTGGTTTGGTTTGGTTTGGTTTTTGAGACAAGATTTCTTTGTGTAGCCCTGGCTGTCCTAGAACTCACTTTGTAGAGCAGGCTGTCCTTGAACTCACAGAAATCCACCTGCCTCTGCCTCCCAAGTGCTGGGATTAAAGGCGTGCACCACCATGCCCAGCGCTACACTTAATTTTTAAAGAAATCGCTCCAAGAAGCAAATTAGATAGAAGAGTCTGTAGAAGCAGAAAGCTCTTAGCTCCTCCAGCTGTGTACTGAGTACACAACACAGGCAAGAGCTTCCCAGAGCTGCTGTCTGGGTATCCATATCCCTTCTGTGTCTGGTGGGCCTGCTCACTGAGAGGTGTCCAGTGTGTGAGGATAGCAGCTGTGGAGGATAGCTTCAGTGGAGGATGCTAATCTGACTACTTGCCTGCCCTCAGGCTTCTTTTCTCTGTTTGTTTTAATTAGGATCTTATTTCATGACTTTGTTGCTATCCAATATAATTAAAACAACTGTTTGGAAAATGTGATGTGTCTATCCTGCTAATATACACTGATACAGTACAGAAATTATGTCTTTCCTTTATTACTGCAGTATCAGCTTAATCCTTGATATCCTTCTAGAGACATGAAGCATATCTTGATGTGTTTTTGTTAAGTTAATGTTCTATTTCCTAACAGGGTGCCTCTGAGAAAGACATCGTGCACTCTGGCTTGGCCTACACAATGGAGCGATCTGCCAGGGTATGTGTGCAGATGATAGCTGCCTTTGTGTTAATAACATGAAACACAGATAAGCATGTTGTCTCGGCAGGCAGATTGTTTTGTGATGCTGTTACCTGGTCTCCATTTATGTACAGCAGGACATGTACTGTTTTATCCTCAGTTGATGAGCACTATTGTCAGTACATCTTTAGGAAGAAATCAGGCTGAGTTAGGCAGTTGACTGTTACCAAAAAGGTGGTTGGCCAAACTAGAATACTGATCAATCCATTGCTATTTAATAGCCCAAAGCTGACTTACTATAGAATTTGGTTTAAGTAAGAAATTTTTGACTTTTAGCTTTTTTGTTGGGTTTTGTTTTTTGTTTTTGTTTTTGTTTTTTTTGTTTTGTTTTGTTTTTTAATCACTTGAACCCTTTTTACACTGGGGCCTTAAATGTAACACAATTTGAGTACAATTTTTCTGATTTCTTTTTTTGTCTTTTGAGATAGGGTCAGTCTCTCTATGTAGCACTGACTTGTCCTGGAACTCTCAGATGTAGACCAGGCTGAGCTTGAACACAAAGAGATCTACCTGCCTCTGCCTCCCAAGTGCTGGGAAGAAAGGCTTGTTTCTTCTTGATCAAATTCTACCCGTTTGGATTTCCAGGTTGAAGCAGCACAGACAGATTCCGCTCAAGAAGGCGGCACTGCTTAGTGTACTGTGTTTGCTGGGGTTTTGTGTTTTGTTTTGTTTTGTTTTAAAACAGGGTCTCATGTGTCCTAGGCTGGCCTTGAACTCACTATGTAACTGAGGATGTGACTGAACTCCTTACCATCCTTTCTCTACCTACCTAGTGCCTGAATTATTATTAGCATGTGCTGCTATGCTTAATTTTTGCTGCTTTGTTTTAAATTGAGATATAATTAAAACACTATAATGGGTTGGCAAGATGGCTCCGTGGATAAATCTGATCATCTAAGTTCAATCCTTGGGACTCACGTGGTAGGAGGGAAAAACCAACTCCTTTTAGGTACTGCTCTGACATCCCAGGCACATTGGCACATTGGCGTGCACATACACAGCATACACATACACAAAACAAACTCATCAGCCTGTAGTGTAATCACAAGGCTGTGTAGCTGTTGTCACTGAAATTCTGAAATGTTCTCATTGTCCTGTTAGGTTTTTTTGGGGGGGGGGTTGGTTTTTTGTTTGTTTGTTTGTTTGTTTTGTTTTGTTTTGTTTTTTGGGGTTTTTTTTTTTGTTTGTTTGTTTTTTGGGGGTTTTTTTTGTTTTTTGAGACAGGGTTTCTCTATGTAGCTTTGGTGCCTGTCCTGGATCTCACTCTGTAGACCAGGTTGACCTCGAACTCATAGAGATCCACCTGCCTCTGCCTCCCGAGTGCTGGGATTAAAGGCATGCGCCACCACCGCCCGGCTCTGTTAGTTATTTTAAACAGTCACTGAGTATGTGTGTGCTCTGAGCTCCTTCCAGATAACAGGATAGTTAACAGGCAGAGGAACCATTCACATCTCTAGTTCTCGGAGTTATTTCTTGCTGTTCCCTGGACAGTGACAACAGAGAATTTGTCACTCCTCCACAAACATTTCTGCTGCTACAATCATTTGTCTCTTTGGCTGTTGAAGTCTTACACTTTCTTGGTCATGGGGTGGGTGACTAGTACCAGGAATCCACACATATCTTTTGTGTTCCTAGCTGGCTACTCAGTCAGGTGGTCTCACTGCCTTTTCTCCTTCATTCCAGCAAATTATGCGCACAGCCATGAAGTACAACCTGGGATTGGACCTGAGAACAGCTGCCTATGTCAATGCCATTGAGAAAGTCTTCAAGGTGTACAACGAGGCTGGTGTGACCTTCACATAGACAGGTCCTGACTGACTTCTTTACCGCCCACTTCACCTATAATCTCTGCAGACCTGTCACAAGTTTACATGTAACCACAGAAATCTGTTCTTGTGACCCATTAGTTAATGGACACTGTTCCCAGCAAGTCAGTCTGAATCAGCCCCTTAAGAGAGATTAGGTTAGAGGATCATGTACAAGCTATGTGTAAAAGTAGGAATCACGTGTATCCGAGAGCCGCTTAGGTACTTTTTCTAAGTAAAGTCTCTGCCTGCCTCCTGGCTGTGCTGCCTTACTCTGGGCCCTTCCCAGCAGGGTCAGTGCTGTTGCCAGGGAAAGCAATCAAGAGCAGTCAGCCACTTCGGGACAAGTCTGGGAACTTGGACACATAGAAGAATTAGGTGTGTGGCATTTTCCAAAGGTGGCATGGTCCGCAAATGAGTTATTGCTATTTCACATCTGCAAAATAACTCAGTTTTCTAAGTTGCAAACAAAAATAAAGCTATTTCTCTTATGTATTTTATTCTTTCAGAATAAAATGAGTCCATGCTGCTGTAATAAATTGCCTTTAATCACTTAAGCCTAACCTTGACTCAAGCAGTGAATGCTTAAACATAGTAAATGGAAGACGCTAGTTTTTATAACATATCATTTATAGCTCATTGGCACTGCATTGTTGTCCAGGAGAAACAAAGTGGCACTGTGGGAGCACTCTCCTCATACCGGCAAGTGACAGGGACTCTGGGAAATTTGTACCACCATCCAGGGAGTGCAGTAACCTCTTTACCATGAAAATAACTTGTTCTTCTCATTAAAGATCCATTGTGTTGAGTAATTGAACCGTAATTCAAATCGTGTCCCAGAAAAAACCCTTGGACTCCCCGTTTGGAGTCTGGCTGGCTCCGCTGACTGTGCCCCCTTCTTCCAGGGCTTTGCATTCTGCACACCACTTCTCCAGCAGTAGGCTGGAGACTGCCTGGAGTTGACTTTTGTTTGGGAGTCACTGGCCAGGGCTTTTCAACAGGAGTGTTCCACAGAAGTACCAGATATTATTTATGTAAGAATGAGTGCTTTTTTTTTTTTTTTAACAATATCCTTTCAGAAATTTCTAACTACTTTGTAACTGCATGATTAACTTCATGAAAAAAGCAGTTATTAAAAGTCTACCTTTTCCAAAGTTTATGTTTCTTTTCTGTGTTTATATATTTGAAAGTCTCTTAGTAAATGTTAAAACAGTAATTGAGGTATGAAAAGTTTCTTAACTGCCTATGTCATTTCTTTTGTTATGAACTATTCAGATTTTTTGTTTTGTTCTTGTTTTGGGTTTTTTGAGACAGGGTTTCTCCATGTAGCACTGGCTATCCTGGAACTTGCTTTGTAGACCAGGCTGGCCTTGAACTCATAGAGATCTGCTGGCCTTTGCCTCTCAAGTGCTGGGATTAAAAGCGCGCGCGCCGCCATCACCTGGCCAGCTGCTCAAATTTTATTCCTGGATTATTTTTAATTTCATTTTATTAAGCTATAATGGCTATTCCTGGGGAAGAGACTATAGTGTGTAAAACTAATATGCTAGTGTAATTTCTGGTACTTTTTGTTTATTCATTTGTTTAAAACAGGGTCTTATGTAGTACAGGCTGGCCTCAAACCTGCTATTAGCTGGGGCTAGCCTTAAACTCCTCCCAATCCTGCCTGTTGCTCCAGAGTGCTACCATCATACCTGCCCCTTCTTGGTATCTTCTAAATAAAGTTTTGTTTGAAGTGATTTAGCTACAGAATTTAACAGCTACTTAAGCTAATATGGGGCTGGGCAGTGGTGGTGCAAGGCAGGCAGATCTCTGTGAGTTTGAGGCCAGCCTGGTCTATTTTGACACACCACATAGATATTTGTACATCCATAGCCAGGATGGAACCAGTTTAGATGCCCGTCAGTGAATGGATGGATGAGAAACTATGGCATATATGGGGGGGTGGGGGGTTCACCTGCGTGTATATCTGTCTGTGGTGCCTGTGGAAGCCAGGAGAGCACAACAGATTCTCTGGGGCTGGAGTCACAGAAGTTTGTCAGCCACTGGGTGTGTCCTGAAACAGAGCCAGGCTTCTTAACCATCTCTCCAGGCCCAGAATTTATAGATTTCCATTTTATGTATGAGTGTTTCGTATGATGTATGTATGTGCACCATAGGTGTGCGTGGTGCCCATTGGAGGTCACAAAGGGCATTGTATCCCCAGAAACTGAAGTTTCAGGTAGTTCTAAGCCGCCATTTGGGTGCTGGGAGCCAAACCCCGGGTCCTCTACAAAAGCAGCGAGTGCTTTTAACTGCTGAGCCATCTCTTGAGTTCGTGTGTGTGTGTGTGTGTGTGTGTGTGTGCGCGCGCGCGCCGCGCACACGTGTGTATACATACATACATGCATGAAAGAGTGGGAGTGATATATAGGACAAAGGAAAAGGTAAATAATATGTTTTCTAAGCTGGGTGTGGGGTGCACACCTTTAGTTGACTAAGTTAACGCATACGTGAGGTGAAAGGGGAAACTGGGAGAGACCGAACAAGGGAGGGTAATGGCAGTCAGCCGGGAGCAAACGGTAGGCAAGAAACTGTAATGGCGCCCATGTTATACACTAAAACATGAAGACCTAATTCCAGTGCTTGGTGGGGGAGGGGGCAGGAGATCAGGGTCATCTTCAGCTACAAAGGCTGTTGAAGCCAGCATAATCTACTTTTGGGTGCTTATAAATGACCAAGTGGGTTCTATCTATAAGTATTAATGCAAGAAGGAGAGAGAGTTATGCTAACCAGCTTCCATTCTGTGGAAGTGCCAGAGATATTTTTGATTTCCGCACACAGAAGCTTCGGTTTCTGCCTCTACAGCCAGCTACGGGGGTGCAAGAAACTCCTGGGTGTTTCCAAGCACATGCCAATGGTGGTAGTAACAGCACACTGGTATCCTTACGGTGTAATTAAGTACACCTTTGCTAATCATTGTGGATGTTATGAATTGTGAGGCCTGGAGAAAGCATAGAATGATTCCCTCTCAAACTCATACCAGACACGGGGCAGTGTTAGCTCACACCCTTAATCCCAGCACTCGGGAGGCAGAGACAGGTGGATCTCTTGTGAGTTCGAGGCCAGCCTGGTCTACAGAGCAAGATCCAGGACAGGCTCCAAAGCTACACAGAGAAACTCTGTCTCCAAAATACCAAAAAAAATTCATACCAGGCAGATGGCTGCTCAGGCCTCCCAGTCCTTCCTTCTTATGGCATATGGCATAATCCTGGCTATGGTGGAGAAGTCTGACTAGGGTTAGAGTAAGATGCTCATGAAGGGGTCAGGGGCTAGAGAATGGTTAAGGGGTTGAGTTTAATTGAGTTTAGTCACCATAGCCTAACAGCTTGCTGAGTGGCCAACCAGTTTAAACAACCCAGAGGCTATACTAACTTCCTCCTATGAACTCAAAGAGATAAGATTATGAATTGGGATCAAAAGTAGAGGCTGGAGGCTTAGCAGTTAAGAGCATTGGCTGCTCTTCCAGAGGGCCTGGGTGCAATTCCAGGACCCACATGGTAGGTCTTAACTGTCTTAACTCCCATCCTGACACCATCTCTGGCCTCTGGGTACCAGGCATACCCAGGGTGCACAGTACATGCAGGCAAGTTCTAAAACAAACAGCAGCTAGTGCGTGATGGGCAGGTATTCAGCCTCTGGAACGCACCCCACCCTGTACATTTTCAGGGATATCATACCATGTGCACAGGGCATCTCCAGACCCCAGAAGTAAGTTGGAATGTACCATCCCTGCAGACCTCGCACTTACCAGTTTTTCCATAAAAGCCTCTTTTCCTGTTTGCTCAGACTGTTACCAGCCACCAACTTAAACGATGACATCTAAGTGTTCTTGGCTACTGCCCCCAGTGAAAAGACTTAATGTAACATGAGCAGTCAGGAGAAATAAAGACAGCTTTGGTGGTGGGTGTTCCTGGGGACTAGGGGTCAGCTCAAACGATGGCAAGTCTCTACAGTTTAGGCATCTGTTTATTTTCTGTGGTGCTCTAAAATGGAACCCAGGACCTAGCACATGCTAGCAAGTGCTCTACCATTAAGCCACACCCCCAGCCTTTGTTTTTTTTTTTGTTTTTTTTTTGAGATAGGGTCTCCCTACATAACTCAGACTGGCCACAAACTTATGATCTTCTTGCCTGTTCATCCTTAGTGTTGGAATTTAAGGTCTATGTCACCATGCCCAGATAAATGAGGTCTGGAAAGAAAGAATTCCTACAACATTCTGTCTTTCCAGGGGTCTTCCAGGCTGTTCAGCTTTTTTGAGACAAGGTCTTATAGCCCAGTTTGCCCTTGAACTTTTGGCAATCCTAATTCAAGCTTTCCTGTGCTGGAATTTCAGGACTGTAGATGTTCACTAACAGCAGGCCGTTGGTTTTCTAGACTGGTGAAACCAGGGAGGGTAGAGGGTGACCAGGAATAGAAACTGAACACTGCAGTGCATTATTTTTTCTGACAGCACTATGATTTTGGTAACACTGACTTCATGCCCCTCATTGCCAAGTACACTCAGAAGAAAATAAAATATGGAAGATGCACTTGTTCTAGGAAACAGCGGTTTGGGAGGGGAATTAAAATGTAGGCAACACTTTGACTCTCTTTGGAGATGGGACAATTTTTTTAAATATTTCATTGTTGCTGCGGGGTAGGGTCACTCACATGCCATGGTGTGCGTGCGTGCAGAGGTCAGAGGACAACTTTGTGGACTTGGTTCCTGTGTTTTGATGTGGGTTGCAGGGATTGAATTCAGGCCATCAAGCTTACTCAGCAAGTATTTTATCCACTGAGCCATCTTGTCAGCCCGAGATGGAACAATTTCATTGTTTATCTACCTCGTGGCATGTGGACTAGTTCACATGAGGACTTGCCATGCAAGTTCGACAGTGCAAGCTGGCCTCCGTAGCCTGGTAAGCAGAAATCTTGCACTCAGTCCACCCTGGATGTCCACAGAGCCACAGTGCTCTGCTTCCGAATGCTGCCCCTTCGCCCTTCCCAAGTGGTGACAAACTCTCAGTGGCACTTCACTAGGGAACAATCCTGAATAAGCTAATGTTGCCCTCCATGACCAAACTTTTAAAACAACTGCATTAGTTTCCTCTTAAAATCAAACAGAAGTATATAGTGCTAAAGTAAGAATTTCTCATATTCCCACAGACAGAGGACCACTGTCAATATTTTATCAGGTATAAGCTGTTTAGATTTTTATGCTGTTCTTATATGATTATATCATTTGCCTTATGAAAAATGAACTTGTTCTGCATATATATTTTGTTACTTACTAATTTACTTGGACATAATGTATTTACATTCCTCTAGCTGTTTTTTGGGCCTGGGCATGGACCTTGCTTGTCTGCGGCAAGCATTCCTCCACTGGGCTACATCCCTAGCCCTTCCTCTTCAGTAGCCATGTGCAGTCCATTTCCTCTATAGGCAGCATTTGTTAGCCAAAGATGGTAGCCTTCCAGACACAGATCCCACTCCCTGACTGAGGAACTTACAGTTCAGTAGAATTTATAGGCACCATCTCCATATTGTGTGGAAAGCCTCGTGAACAGCACAACTTGCCACCTGAATGATTTCTGATGATTTCTGATGTTTCCGTCTTGCTCTCATGCTCTTGCTACCACGAACCTGTAATAGTAAGTCTGCATTTCCCCTTTTGGCAGCCTTACACACCTGAGGAGACCATTCCAATCCATGTCTGCCACTCATAGTGTCCTTAGCTCTATAAGCTTGGGTTTGGATTGGGGAAGCTTCAGAAGTCTTCAGGAGCCAAACCAAGATAAGTCCAGCACTAGCTAGACAATGTACGTTCCAGTGTTGGCCTTTGGAAATCTGTGAGACAGTTCCAGAAGGGCCAAAATGTGGCAAGAAACTGATTTATTCTTTGACCTTTTCTCTTCATTTCTGCTAAGAGCAAATAGCTTCCAGCAAGATAAATAAAATCTTAGAGCCAGAGCCAGGCATGGTGGCACATGCCTTTAACCCCAGCACTCAGGAAGCAGAGGCAGGTGGATTTCTGTGAGTCTAAGGCCAGCCTGGTCTATAGAGCTACTTCCAGGACAGCCAGGGCTACACAAAGAAACCCTGTCTTTAAAAAAGAAAAAAATTTTTACACAGGATTTCTCTAAATTTATGCTCCCAAAGATGTGTGTATCATAAATGCGTGTTGCACATGTGTGTGCATGTACACTAGCCCACACACATGGAGACCAGAGGGTTGATGTTGGGCATCTTCCTCCACCCCTCTTCACCCTGATTTTTGAGGCAGGGTCTCTCTGAACCTGGAGCTCATCATTTCATTCAGCTTGAGTGGCTGGCAAGCCAGATCCCAGGACCACCCATCTCTGCTCCATACCCAGGTGTTTAACATGGATGCTAGGGGTTCAAACTCAGGGCCTCACGCTTGTCCAGCTTTTGTCTACTTTGTCCCCAGGCCCTGTCTTTTTTCAGGGTTTCATGTAGCCCAGGCTAGCTTTGGATTCAGCCTCCTTCCTCCACCTCCCAAGTGCTGGAAATTACATCATGTAGCATCACACCTGGCCTCTGGTCCAAAACTTCTAAATGCTGTCTACTTGCACACTGTTTATAGACCGAGTCTTAGCCGAGGCTGGCCTTAAACTCACTGCATAGCTGAGGCTTGACCTTGAACTCCTGATCCTCCTGTGTCAGCGCCTAAGCCCTGAGATTACAGGGGTGTGCCACCACATCCAGTCCTCCACACATTTATCTGAACTGTAAGGTGCTGATTGCTCATGAGAGAAGGAAGGAGGGTCACTGCTACCCACTACCTATGTCTTGGCCACATGTCTTCTGGTTGAATCCACCAGGAGCCTCCAGAAACAAGCAGTGGATGTCTTCCTCCATAACTGGCTTCTGTACCCTCCATTGCAAGGAAAACCAAAGAGTGCTACAGGGAATGTGCACTTTGCCTTTTGAGCGCCTGCACACCTGTACACACCTGCAGCAGAGGCTGGGGATGGAGCTCCGTGGTAGAGAACAGGTGTAGTGCTTGTTAAGCCCTAGGTCATTTGACAAATAGAGAAGGAAAGAAAAAGGAGAGAGATGGGTGGGAGAGGGCTGACAGTTGAAGGTGTGAGAACTCCCTAGGTAAAGGGCTTGCTGTGCAATCATGGGCCTGAGCTCCATCCTCAGAACCCACATTGAAAATAAAAAATTAAAACAGCCATGGTGGTGGTACAAGCTTGTATTCCCAGTGCTGCAGAGGTGGAGACAGGCAGATCCCTGGGGCTTGCTGGTCCCCCAGCCTAGTCTGCTGGGCTAGTTTCGGGCCAGTGAGAGACCCTGCCTGAAAACGCACGCACGCACGCGCGCGCACACACACACACACACATGGACTGCTTGCTGGAAAGATAATTCCTCACCTGATTCATTGGATGGGGACCACAAGAGGTGGCAGGTACCCACCGTGTTGGATGCTCCTCGACGGCAGAGGAGAAGCTAACAATATACAGTGTTTCCATTAAAAAACACTTAGCCATTCCTGGTGATCCCACACTCAGGAGTTAGAGGCAAAAGGATCAGGAGTTCAAGGTCAGCCTCAGCTACACAGCGAGTGAGTTCAGGCCAACCTGCTCCATATAAGACCTGTGTCCAAAACAACAACAAAAAACCACTTTGCTTAGGATTTCCATCCAAACAGGAGTAAACTCGGGACACATTTCATGCTTTTTATTGACATTTGGGAAGGGCCGGGCATGGTGGTGTGCAAGCTCACTGACCCAGTCTACCCAGGCCTTCCGCAGCATGGGTAACGGCGTCGGTGACAGTGTGGGTCACCTTCTCAGTGACCTCCTTCACCACTTTGTCCCCTGACTCTTGGGCTTTCTTTAGGGCATCTGCAAGGGCTGTTGGAAAAAGAAAAAGAACATTGTAGGGATAAGCGACCCACTGCTTCCAGCAGGAAAGGCCTGAGGGATGAGGCCATCATAGGGATCAACCCTGGCGCCGCCCCTGGGGACAAAGGGAAGAGTACCCCGTCATAATGGATTCCAATGTGGTTTGATCTTCCTGACAACTTTCATTTCTTCAAGTTTGAGTGAGACAGCGTGGACAGCTCCTGGGGGACCTGGCTACTTACACTGTTTTTCTGGAGACTGCCTCTCAGTTTCTTTGACCATTATGTTGATTGCCATATTGGATTACTGTTTCTGTCATGAACACTTCATCACAGAAGTTTGTGGCCTTCCTTCTGACTTAACTTCCATTTTGCTTTGCTTTTTGTGTTCTTCCCTTTCGCCCTCCTGTGTAAAATTGTGAAGTTTCATGTTGACGGATTTACCTAATACTTTCTTTATGACTACTGTGTTGTTTTGTTGTTGCTGTTTGTAAAGATTATGCTGAAGTCTCTTATGATACTCCCTTGGTCTGAATTTTTGTGTCCCCAAAACTCCATGTTGTAATCCTCCTCAAGATCGTGCCATGAAAAGGTAGGAGCCGTGGTGCTGGTTAGGTGAGC
This sequence comes from Peromyscus melanophrys, assembly GCA_902168415.1. Lineage (NCBI taxonomy): Eukaryota > Metazoa > Chordata > Mammalia > Rodentia > Cricetidae > Peromyscus > Peromyscus melanophrys. The sequence goes on from CABHPR010105044.1 coordinate 11,583, forward strand.
GGGATGGGTGGAGCCTCATGAGCAAGAGGGGTCACACCCAGGAGAGCAAGCCAAGCCTTCAGCCACGTGAGGACACAGCAGAAGGAGCCATGTGGGAGCCGGAGCCGGAGCCAGCTTCACCACGTGCCCACCTACCGAGGCCCCCAGACCTCAGCACCGAGAGTAACACATTTCTTTCTTTTCCTTCTCTTGTCCTCCTCCTTTTTGAGTGAGAGTCTCACTGTGTCATTCAGGCTAGGCTCACTCCATAACCTGGGCTAGTCTCAGACTCAGTTTTCCCACCTCATTCTCCCTAGTTCTGGGATCACAGACATGATCCACCGTGCCCGACTGGAGAAACAGTCAGTTTCTGCTGTTTAGGAACCATTGGATTTATGGCATTTGATTTTAGCTGGTTGAGCTTACACAGTTTAATGTATTTATATGTTTAAATGTAAGTCCTTCACCCGGCTGGACCCTACGTTGCTGTAGAGATTGGAGTGAGCTATGTTTTGTACACTGTTCTACTCCAGGCATAACACATACACAGTAAACTTTTATACCAATACGTATTAAAACACGTAATTGTCTATTTTAATGGTTGTGTCCCTATGTGCCGCCCCGTCCCTTTTTGTGGCCTTGTCTTCTTTACATTGCACAGAGCAAACAGCCTAGATGGAGCCCTAACACAAGGTACAACCTACACAGATAATTGCATACGGGGATGTACAGATAATTGCAGCCCAGATGACAGGATGCTACATCTGGGGCAGGGCTGGGTCTGGTTGAGCAAGAAAAGGATTAGCCCTAGTGCTTGGACTCCCTCCCTCCGTCTCCCTGCCTGCTTAGGTCATTCTCTCTCTCCTGCCGTTCCTATGCTGGGAAAGTGCTCTACCACTGAGCTGCATCCCACCCCTCTGCCCCTCTCTCCTTCCCCCCTTTTTCCCCTTCCTTCTCTCCTCCTCCCCATTCCCATCTTCAAACAAATCAGCCTTACCCTTCTCTCCAGCCTCCTTGGCATGGTCCACCACCTCCTTCACCACCTCCTCCACTGCATGAACTGAACAAAAAAGACAAAGTCAGAGTGAAGGTGTGTGTCAACCACTTCCCCTCACAATGCCCGGGATGCCTCTAGACAATAAGGGAAGACTGGTGTGCTGCCCTAGTCAGGGAGACAGCTTAGGAAAACCCCTAGCTGCCTCCCTTCGTAGACCCCCAAGATGCCTGGCTCCTGGAGACGCACAACACGCCCCACACACACACACACACCCTTCAGCCTGGAAGGACAAGGATAACTCCTGGAAACCTGAGGCAAGGCAGGTGTGTTTGTCAATCAGCCACGCCTGTCGGGAAGAGCTGACTGACTTGCTTCAGCCACATCTGTCCGTCTCCAGAGAAGCTAAGCTCCTCTAGGCAACCCTTCCTGGAAGAGGGGGTCCCTGCCCACCTCTGAGTTCTGGAGAGTTTTGGTGGGAGCATGCTAGGACCCAAAGACTTGAGAGACAGAACTGTCCCTAACACAACCTTCCACTGCCAGGTCCCTCACAGCTCAAAAGGCTGGAAGATTAAGAAGGGATTAAGATTGCGAAGATCCAGTTGTGGAGTTAAAAATGAAACAAGGGCTGATCTGTCTCCAAAGAGAACAGCAAAAACACTTGACGCAGGTTTTCACCTGCGTCCCACAGTGGGACTCATATCAACTGCCACATGTAGCCACAGACCTCAGCTGCCAATACCGTGTCCTAAATTCTTGGAAGAAACAGAAATGTCCTTTTAGACTTTGAACAGAGCCAGACTCCATGGTTTCATAATAAAACATCCTTTAAAGCTTTGAAGTATGATGAAAATTAAAATCCACCTTCCCTTTTTTTTCTGCATAAACTAAACAAAAAAGGCAAAACTTTTGTTTCATTTTGTTTTATAGTTCTTGCAAAAAAAAAAAAAAATCCAGGGCCTTATATAGACAAATGTTCTCTTGCTGAGCTACACACGCAGGCCCTAGAATAAGCAATATTGACATAAGAGGTCCTCTAGGCTTCCAGACAGAAGGACCTAAGCCACCAGCACCCGGATGCCGCCTGCCTCCTGGAGCCTCCTCAGGGCTGGCCTCCTCCTGACCTCCAAGCAGGCTCAGCCTAGGTCATGGAGCAAGTCCCTAGTAGGAAGCCTGCTTGGGCTGGGGCTCTACAGTGAGCAATTACTCCAGCGGGTGTGCCCCCAACTCTGCTATCTCCTGATGGGGCCAGTAAACCAAGCTTCCTGATGGGCCTCAGCCTCAGTCTACCCCAAGGCTCTTGCCTGCCTACTGATAACAGCTTTCAAAAGGCCCAGGGAAGTCTGCCCCCAACTTCTGGGCAGGTAAAAAGCCCCAGCCCCTACCTGCTTCCTCAGTGGCTTTCTCAGTGCGGTGGGCCAGGCCCTCGGCCGCCAGCTTGCCCAAGCCTCCCAGCATCGTACAGCAGCAGTGAGTGACAGGTAGTGCCACGGACTGGGTTAGCCTGCTTTTATACATGCCTATGACGGCCTGCCAGGCTCCAGGGCACCAAACCCTTACCCAGCCACTAGGAAGCTGAGCAGATGAGTCAGTTCAGAGCCTGGGTGGGGCTACCCTAGTACTACCCTCGTCTCAATGAGCCCCCCTCTTTGCTCTACTAGGAGCCCTGAGAAACAGAGACAGATAGATAGTAGAACCAGAGAGGTCAGCTCTGGACAGGTCTTGTCCCCACAGCAGGGAGTTTGAGTGCTCTGTGAGATGATAGCAGTTGGGAAAAATAGGGTCTAAGTTCTCCAAGCCTGAGCACTGATGTTACCTGATGGTAAGGCTTCCAGCCTACCTACCAGGGTCCCCACTGTGCCCTAGTCAGGCTTTTAGAGCCTAGAGCCAAAGCAGCGGGAGGTCAGGCATACATGGAAGAGGTATTACTACTGCCTTTCCGGCTGCCCAGGACCATGGCCCCACAAAACAGCCTTGTGGTCTCCACTGGACAGGGGGCTCAGAGTGTCGCCTCACCCTCTGGAGGACATAGCATTGGCCAGATGCATTGTCACCCTGGCTCAGTCAGCTGATTTTCACTCATCCTTAGGCCCTGGATGAGTGACTGGGGCAGCCAGTTCATGGGAGAATCCTGGCCGCTTTGTACCTTGGAGTGCAGCTTCTAGGGGAGTTGTGTGAGTTTAACAGGACCCACTCAGTTCCCCACATCCTAGACAAGTGGGGAGAAGATGCCATTACTGCCCAGGAGACCTGTCTCGACTAAGAATACCCCCGAGGAGCAGCTCTACAGCTTCCTGATGTATCACACGCAGAGGGGTCAGGCTGCCTCCCTCATTACTCAGGATAGGCAGAGATTCCTCAGGCCACATACCACATGTTGCCTCCCTTGATCATCAGCCCAAACAAAGCCTCAGTTTCCTCATCTATAAAATGGGATGGCTATGCCTTCCTGGCTGTGTTACTGATGGTTAGTGGACAAAGTATGCAAGCTCTTGCAAATACCTATTCCCTCCTGATCACCAGGGATGTGCCAGGAAGTTCCTCTTGGCAGTAGGTCTACTTGCTACAGCAGTGGACCAAGGTGCAGCTGGGGTGTTAGACCCTGGAGCTAGAGCTGAGGGATATGGAGCTAGAGAGCTGAGGGATATGGAGCTAGA
>CABHPR010105046.1:0-19504 GCA_902168415.1 Peromyscus melanophrys
AGGGGAGAGGCTTGTGGGGGTGCAGTGGAGGATGAATGAGGACAGTAAGATGCCACTCATACACAAAGATGCCGTGAGGACAATGTTGATGACACAAAGATGTCATGAGAACAACCATTATTTTGTGTGTTAACCTGGAATGTTAATTAAAGGCCTCCTCCTGTCTTGTGTAAACATAAAAGGAGGTTGTTTACATTGTTAAATTTGTGAAAATTTCAATAGCTCCTTGCCGGTCTTTGCGTGTGCACAGGTGTGCATGTGTTTGTGTGTGTGTGTGTTATGTCCTCTGGTGTGTCTGCATGCTCATGCACAGCCTTCCATAGTTACTCCTGTGGGACAACTCATTTCACTTTTTTGAATGTTTCTCCACACTCTACGTAGTTTCCGACCTGGGAGGGGACATTGGAATTAGAGAGAGCATGAAGGTTGGGGGCGTCCATCTTTCGATGGTTCCTCCAGGACTCATGTCAGAATTGAGCCGTGAGGGAAGCAGGAAAGGGCAGAGTAGCGGGAGGATGTGGCTGACCCAACAGGGTGATCCCGATGGGTCAGGATGGTTGGAAACTGGTCCAGCACACGTAGAGAACAGAGAGGAATCCCAAAGGAAGAGTCAGTCCATCTGGTCCTCAGCCCTGTCCTGAGGACCTCGTTTGTGCCAGGTGGTGCAACGGGAAGCATGAGTGTGAACATTTCTTCTGGGAAGCACTCTCAGGACTCGTGGGTGAAGCAGAGGAGAGGAACCAGTCTAAAGTCATAAATGTTAGGGGCTGGCCGTGGGAACCCCAGGATTCAGCCTATGGACAGGTCGAGTGGAATTTGGCAGGACGGGTTGGGCAGGAGGTCCAAATGATGCCTCAGTACTTTCTCTTTCCAGGCCCCTCCCCTTCGATTGCAACAGTAGGAATGCTATCTCAGCAACAGATCAAAATTAAAAACAAAACCAACTAAGTCTCCTTGTAGCCTGCTCTCTTTTTAAATTTTACTTACGATTGCATGTGTGTGTGTGATGTATGAGTGTGGGTGTGTTGGTGTCCCATTGAGTGTGTAGAAGTCAGAGGATGATCTTGTGGAGTTCTGTCCATCCGTGTTTATGTGAGCTCTAGGGACTGGACTCAGGCTGCCTGGCTTACGTAAACCACGAGCATCTTTACCCATGAGCCATCTCGGCAGCTGTGCCATTCCTCTGCTTCCGTGGGACAAAAGTTCCACATTTAATTGCTGCTTACTCTCTACAGGCCAGCAAGTTGTGGGGCAACAGGAAGACAGCCCTCCAACCCAAACCTATACCCCCCATTCCAAGATGCTCAACCATGCAGAGGAGTGGAGACTGGTATAATTTAGCAATGAGAACGCCAGGAGCGGAGGTGCAGAGAGATTATCTGCACTTGAACGCGAATCAGAACGTTCAGATTTTCCAGCCCCACAACAGCTGAATTAAGGACGTAGGAATCATGGAGCTGGAGTGGAGAGTGGAGAACGGATGCTGGGAGACACAGTTCAGTGGTAGAGTGCTCGCCCAGCCTGGGGGAAGTCTAGGCTCCAATGTCAGTACTAACCAAGGAGGAAGACAGCATTGGAGGAAGGGCGGGGCCCGGATGATGCCGGAGCGCTACAAGGCAGACTGGAGCAGACGTCACTGAGCCTCAGGACCTAAGAAAGGGAAGAGCAAAGGGGCGAGCTTTGTTCTGGCTAGGCGTACACAGGACCAGGTGGGACCACCCAGAAGCTGTGTCTAGTCCACCTGGAGTTTTGAATGGTGCCAGCTAGGTTTTGTACATCTCCTCCTCTTTGCAGACCTAGAAGAAGTTTCCAAGAACGTGTACACCGAAACACACCCACTCTGTGCAGTTTCTGCTCTGTTTGGCTGTGAAGTGCTATGGCTAGGACTCTGAATGGCTGTGGGGCGGGGGTTATTTAACTTGGGCATCTGAATGTGGCTCTTCTCTAGTTCTCCAGCAGCGGGCTGGTGGATGAGAAAGCAAGCATTGACTAGATTCCGTGGAGTCAGGAGACAGGAAGCAGGTTTCTAGGTCCAAGGTGTTGACCTAATTTTGGATTATGTTTTCAGCCTGGCTGACCTAATTCTGCATTGTTTTCATCGAATGACTTGATTGTTTTTTAAAATCCTTTTCTGGTAAGTGAATTCATTACCTCCACTGCTTTCATTTTTTCCATGTCCCAACTCCCAGTCCTTTACCACATTGTACACACACTTGAAGATTCGCTCCTCCAGCCACGTTTCGTTTTTTTAACCCAACAGGGTAAGACTGCTTGCTGGTTAAAGGGCAGTATCCCTCCCTGTTGGCCTTAGAAACGTCCTGGCCTCGTGTATCATTTATGGGGACTGGTGACTATGTGTTGGCAAGGCTTTAAGGAGCTGTGCTACCACTGTCGCAGCTCCGTTTTTAATGTGCTGTTGAAATCTATACTTTAATTGAGTTCCTTGGGTAGTTAAGTATGCGTCACCAGCCCCAAAGCAGAGGTTGTCTTGGTTGTTTAGCTCTCATTGTTACAAGGAATTGTGGGTATGATTTTGGCTGTGTGTATGTGTGTGTGTGTGTGTGTGTGTGTGTGTGTGTGTGTGTGTGTCTCATTAAATGTAAACAAACACATTAGGATGATGATGATGATGATGATGATGATGATGATGATGATGATGAGACAGGGATTCATTATGTATCTCTGGCTGTCCTGGAACTCACTCTGCAGATCAGGCTGACCTCAAACTCACAGAGATTGACCTGCCTCTGCCTTCCTCCAGAGTGCTGGGATTACAGGTGTGCACTGCCACACCTGGCTCATTTAGAAACTATTCAAGGAATGGTTAGCCCTGTTCCCAGTGACATTTCTTCTACAAAAGAACATACAAGGAATATTCTAGAAGGAATATAATTTTGAGAAATATGCAAATGTATCATTTTTCCTTCCTTTTCCTTTTAATAAAGAGAAAAAGACTTTAGTGGAGAAAACAGAAAATAATTTATGTTTTGGTCTCTGCCCTTAACGTGAGTCAATTTCTCTGAGCACATACTTTGTCTCGGCAGTATCCCCCACTGATCCCTTTTTAAACTCAGGTCAAAACAAAGGTTCTTCTCCTTGTGTGTCCAAAACAATAATTTAGTCTGTATAGGACTTTTAAACGGACTGCTTAGCCAGTTTCTTTTTTCCCCTCCAAGCACAACTTGATATAATTCTCTTAAAAAGCAAGGACATTGTGCCATGTTCCGAGATTGTTGCCAGACTCATTAAAGCTGCTGCATACTTTCCTGTGATGAAGGAAAATGGACTTACAGTTTGGCTAAACTAGAGAAGAATAAAGTCCAGTTTCTTCCTTCCCATGCCTGTGGCTGCCTTAGAACTCACAGAAAGCCACGCAGCAAAAGATGGAATGTGTGTGTTAGATAACTGTGAGGCAGGCTGATTGGTCCTTTCCTGGGAGAAGCAGACCTGAACACCAGGGAGTTTTAAGACAATTTTTGTTTATTTATTAAATTTAAGTGCTGGCAGAGGAAAACTGGCTCGGAAAGAGCCCTCGTTTGTAAATTTTATTTATTTATTTAGACAGGGTCTCATGCAGTCTAGGCTGGCCTTGAACTTGCTGTGAAGCCAAAGATGACCTTGAACTCCTAATCCTCTGACCCCTATCTCCTAAATGCTGGGATTACAGGCCTGAGCTGCCACAGTCAGCTTTTCTTGCTGGTTTTATTTGTTGCCGTTATTTGTGTGTGCACGTCTGTGCATCATGGCACAGGTGTGGAGGTTAGAGAGAACTTGTGGGAGTCAGTTTTCCTCCTGTGATATGAGTCCTGGGGATTGAATTGAGGTCAGCAGGCTTGACAGCAAGTGCCTTTATCTGCTGAGCCATCTCATGGGCACTGATTGTTGTTTTAAATACAGAATCTCCCTATGTATCCCTGACTGGCCTAGCATTGCTGGCCTTGGGTTTGTGGCCATCCTGATCCTATTACCTCTGGGTGAGGGGTTACTTCACTCCTTTGCTGGGTGAAGAGTGTAAGCCTTTTGAATATTTTCCTCGGAGGTCAGTTCAAGATCTATACTCCGGTGTTACTGTTAAACACACTGATTTTGCAAAGGGGTGGTAGCCTGATAGCGAGAGGGAGGGGCGAGAGTGTGGAGTCAGTGCTCTGGGGTCAAAGTGGCTGTAAGAGCCTTTCCTGATGGCAGTCAGTGGCTTAGGGGCTGTTACTGATGGCGGGGAGAAATCAGATGACCACGACAGCCTTTTTGTGAGAAGTGGTGAGAAAGCAGACAAGGGAGGCCAGGGCTGAGCTGCCCATCTCTGACCTCTGTGACGCAGAAGGTCTTTGTTTTCAGGCGATGCTTCTCCTCTCTCCCATTTCCTTCCCATTTTTGTTTCATACAAACGTGTTTTGTTAATGTGCTAAGACTTGGATGCCCTCTGAGCTTTGGAAAGGCATTTCATTTGGGTTCCGTCCATTGAGTGCATTTAACTCTGCTGCTGCGTGTCCATCGGAAGCTCCTGGAGCAGAAGGAAGCCCGCGCACGCATTAAATTATCTTCCATTCCCTTTGAGTCTCCCAGCCGTAGAATTTATCTTCCTTTGGCTCCATAGGAAACTGAGGGCCGGGGAAGCTGGGACTCCTCAGACCACACGGAGTTCCTCAGACCACACGGAGCTCTCCGGGAGATTCAAGTCCTGCAAACCAAACACCCTTCCACTTCCCTGTATGCCTCCAACCGTTGCTTTAGGATTTGGCAACCGCTTCTTGGTGGGGGTGGTCTGGTTTAAGCAGCTGTGAGAAGGAGATTTAGCACAGCTGAGAGGGAATATAATTATTAATAGGTTTTTTGTATTGCGATAATAGGTTTCTCTGATGCAGTATGCCAGATCAAGCCGAACTGAAAAAGTAATAAAATCAGGTCTATTTAAGCAAAGCAACTCTGGGTGAGTCCTCCAGTCCCAGAGATTGGAGCTGGAGAAGTCACGCATCCAAACTAAAGCAGGAAGGTTATATAGCCTGTAGGTGAGGAGTGATAACGTGTCCACCACAAGCTGGGTTTGTGGTGGGTCAAAAACTGAGCACTTTAGGCGGGGACTTGGGCAGCTGGCAACTTCAGGGGAGGAGCTGCCGCAGCCACCAAGAATGTGGAACTGGGCTTTTTGGTGCCTTTTCTTTGTTGGAGATTCCCTGAGAGGGTGAGGTTTGGAGAGAGAGGAATGAGGCTTTCTAGATCAAGCAGGAGTGAGCTGGAGCTTCCAGCCAAACAATCATGTCAATACAAAGATTTTTATTAAATAGACAAATAAGAGCCTAGCAAGGTAGCACAAGGCTGTAATCCCAGTACTTGGAAGGTGGACACAGTAGAATCAGGAGTTCAAGACTAGCCTGAGCTACAGAGTATGTTTGAGGCTAGCCTGGGTTACATGAAACTCCATTTCAAAAGAAAAACATAAAATCAAATAAAAAAATAAAGAAGTAAAATAAAGAAGATAAATAATAGACCAAGAAGAGTCCGGTTTACTTAGATGATTTATGAAAAAGAGACCTGGGGTAGTGATTAAGACAAGAACTATTGCGGGGTGGTGGTGGCACACGCCTTTAATCCTAGCACTTGGGAGGCTGAGGCAGGTGGATCTCTGTGAGTTTAAAGCCATTCTGGTCTACAGAGCAAGTTCCAGGGCTGCGAGAGGTGTTACACAGAGAAACCCTGTCTCAGGGAAAAAACAAAACAAAACACAACAAACTAGAACTATTAGCATCATCAGCTAAGTCCACTTTAGATACTGGCTGAGCCACAGACTAGCCAGGCGACCTTGTGCTACCTAAGGGTTGGTTTTGTTTATTTGTTTTGGTCTGTAAAGAGCATATATAAAGCAGGGTTAGTGTTATATGCTTATAATCCCAGCTCTCAAGTGGCTAAAGAAGGAGTGTGGCTGTGAGTTCAAGACCATCTTGCACTACATAGTGAGTTCCAAGCTAGCTAGGGCTACAAAATGAGACTGTGTCTCAAAACAACAACAACACAAACAAACAAACAAACAAACAAAAAAGTGGGTTCAGCAGATAAGAGCATGTACTGCTCTTGCAGAGGACCTGGAATTGGTTCCCAACACTCACATGGTGGCTCATAACCATCCATAACTGCAGCTCTAGGGCATCTGCGGCCCTCTTCTGACCTCCACAGGCACCAGGCACGCAGGTGGTATACATACATACATACATACACGCAGGCAAACACACTCATACACAGAAAGTAAAATTGAATAACTCTTTAAAAAACAACAGCAGCGCCGGGCGTTGGTGGCGCACGCCTTTAATCCCAGCACTCGGGAGGCAGAGCCAGGCAGATCTCTGTGAGTTAGAGGCCAGCCTGGACTACCAAGTGAGTTCCAGGAAAGGCGCAAAGCTACACAGAGAAACTCTGTCTCGAAAAAACAACAAAACAAAACAAAACAAAACAAAACAAAAACAGCAGCAGCATAGAGACAATATGTAGCATTTAGGGACTATGATAATATTAACATAGCCATTGTGCTGCCTAGGGCAAACACATGCTCAGGAAATGGGTCTTACACTCACAAATGTATTTATTCATCAATGTTTTGTATGTACAAAGAAACACATAGAGCACATTTGGGGGTTGTCTAGTTGAATTAAAAGTGATATGTATTGTTTTCCATGTCAAACATCCTCATGGTTAAGGTAAGTTGGCATGATCGTCAATAGACTTGATGATACTGGAGGCCGCCCCCCTGCCATCTGCCTGCTGAATTCCCATTCATCTTTAAACCTGTTCTTTCTTGTCTGATCTTCCAGGAGCAACTGGATTTTGTTCTTTTCTGTGTTCAATTTGTACTCTGGCCCCTGCTCTGTGGTTACTTTAATTCAGGGTTCCTGCCATCTCCCCTTTGCGATTGTGAGCGTCTGAGACAGGGTGGCCTTATTCACGGTCCCTTCCCCTCTCCTGATCCTTCAGCCCGGGTAACCATTCACTTGGACTGAAATAGATTGAATCAAATACCTTTACAGAAAACAGGGTCACATGGAATATTCAGGACTCGGGAGGCTGTCCGCTCCTTTTACAGCCTTATGTTGGATCCAAGGCCCTGACATGGTTGTGCAGGAGATTTGACACCACATTGGATGTCACTCAAGGATCCAGTCATTGCTGCCAGCAAATGTCAGGTTTCCCAAAGGCTTCCACTGGAACTGCTGTCCTCTGGGATGTGAATGACTGTGTGGCTCACTTTCTGTGCGATGCTAGGGCAGAAGAAGTCAGGTGTTAGTTCAGGAGTCATGCTCGGGTGTCCTGGGTTCTCTTGTGAGAGACTGAGTTTAGTTCTTTGCCATTAGCCTGTCAATAAGAGGATCTCTTTATTTTTAGTCTCTACTAATGAGTAGATTTGATCTTTGAAAAAAATCAGTTTACTTTGTTTTCTGTGTATGAGTGTTTTGCCTACATGTATGTCTGGGTACCATGTGTGTGCCTGGTCCCCTCAGAGGCCAGCAGAGGGGGTTGGATGCCCTGAGGCTAGGGTTAGAGGTGGGTGTGAGCCAACTGACTGACAGGGATGCTGGAAATGGAACCCTAGTCCTCTGGAAGAGCAGCAAGCAGTGTTCACTGTTGAGCCATCTCTCCAGCCATTAGTAGGTTTTCTTTTGTGACTGTCGGTATCCTTTTGGAGAAACAGGACTGCGTTTTCCTGTCAATAGTGGTCATCAAATAACAGTGATACTATAAATGGGAAATAGAATCTATGTTCTGCTTTTTTGGTGTTATTTATTTATTTATTTATTTTGAAACAGCAACTTCTGTACTTCAGACTGACCTCAAGTTGGCTATATAGCCAAGGATGGCCTTAAAGTCCTCCTACTTGTCTCCTACCTGCTGGGATTACCGATATGCATCACCAAGCCTTGTTCTAGCAACTGTTTTTTTTTTTTTTTTTCGAGACAGGGTTTCTCTGTGTAGCTTTGCGCCTTTCCTGGAGCTCACTTGGTAGCCCAGGCTGGCCTCGAACTCACAGAGATCCACCTGGCTCTGCCTCCCGAGTGCTGGGATTAAAGGCGTGCGCCACCAACGCCCGGCTTCTAGGAACTGTTTTTTATATTCACATTTTGTATATAGTTGCTGCACCTGTTTTTTCAATTGCATTTGAAGAGGAGGCTTCTTTGGAGCACTTGGCGTTCTTGAGAGGGGCATGATTTACATGTATGTGTTTCTCTCTGCTGTGGTTCTTTGCTTTTCTTTTAGCAAGTCTGTGTTTATCTTATTCTGGAATTTACTCCACACACTTTATTGGCCGTGGCCCACCAAAGGTGGGATGGTAGGGGTGACTGCCCTGAGTAGACACAATAAGGGATGCATTGAGTATATAATTTTGCAGCAATAATAAACCCAGCTGAGGTCAATCTGCTTCTTTATCTCAGCATGCCCTCCTTACTATAAATAAATGTCATCTGGGAAACACTCTTTCCTGAAGAAAGTGTATTGGCTTCAACTCTAAACAAGTGCTATGATTATTGTTGAGTTTTAATGATATACATTCAATCTATAAAATACATTGTGTTACTTATTCTTTAACAAGTGTTATTTCTCTGTAGAAATTAATTCATTGTACTCACTTAAGTTTTCTTTTTTTCTTCCCCCCCCCCTTTTTTTAAATCAAGTTTATTTTATTTTGTGGTCTGGAAATTGAACCTAGTGCTTCATGTATACTCAGCAAGCTCTACCACAGATTTGTGAGATTGGAACCAGGGCCTCATGCATACTTGGCAAACTCTACCACAGAGCTGTAGCCCCACTTTAAAGGTTATTCTGAAATGTACGAAAAGCAACAGTTCTCATTAATTATAGAGCTGGCCTCATCCTCCTTCCTCAGGGTCCCGAGTGTTGAGTTATAGGTTTGTGCCATGGTACTGCAGGGTTCCTGCTTTCTCCCACTCTTCTGCTTCCTCCTGAAGGCCTTAACTTCCTGTCTACCACCTTGATTGCTTCTAGACTTTTCCAGGGACTTCCTACCATCCTATGGCCAGACACAGTGCCTGCTGCTTTTGCTCAGACCCTGTTTAAATGGAAACCAGAAAATTTCTACTTATACAGTTGGCTCATGATCTCTCTCTGTCTCTGTCTCCCTCTCTCTATATTAGTATATGCAGCCTGACATACATATATGCTCTCACTATATATATTTATATAATTATAATATTATATTATAATATATAATAACTGTATAATTCAATAGATAATATGATATGTATTGTATATTAGAGGGAGAGTATATCTATATCTGGCTGCACATACTCTCTTTTTTTTCTTAAAGATAATGAGCATTTATTAACTCACATGTTTGACAGGATTAGGAAATCAGAGTGTGCCCTGCACATACGGTTCTGGCTCAGGTTCCTCAGGTTGGGCAGTGAGGAAGCACACTGGGACAGCAGTGCTGTGAGGTTCAGGGTCCAATCTCCTCAGGCTGGCCTAGGGCTGGGAAGGCTACCTTCCAGAACAGTTTTCAATCCCCAGCTTCAGGCTGGCTGAGTAGCTCTCAGGCTGCAATAGCAGCAGCAGATAGCTTCCCCCAAAGTGTGTGACCTGGACATCGTCATTTAAGAAGTAAGTCCTTAAAAGGTCAGAGTTGAGTTCACTTCAGAGTAGCTGGAGTCTCTGACCATGTGGTACTGTACTGTGTGTTTAAACTATAGATCTGAAGTAAACGATATAAGCACACTGATTGACCAGGCAGAGACCATGTTTATTACAATTCCATCACTCTGTGTTCATTTGGAATGCTGAATTTGTGTTTACAATGTGAAACAGTAAACTTTGAGGATGCTCTCTTGGCCAAGTGCACATTTTGCTTCACACTTGATGTTTTACTGAACTTGGGTGAAATCTTTAAGAGGAAAAATTTCCTTAGAAAATTCTTGTTTTAAGACAAGGAATAAAGACATGCAATATTACCTTAGTATGAGTTAGCAATTACCTACACTGTAAACTTATCAATTTCACATTATTAAAATTCACTTAATTACAGTAATATTGGTATTAGGAATAAGATGATTCATATAAATTACTCATAGAGGACATACATACATGTTTTCCTCTACTTTAAAAATATGCTGTGCTTGCTTCCGCAGCACATATACTAAAATTGGAACAATACAGAGAAGATTAGCATGGCCCCTGCGCAAAGATGACACACAAATTCATGAGGTATTCCATAAAAATATGTTAATTAATAGTCCATAACTTCCCATTATAGTGGACTTTTTTTGCATAATCACTTATACTGAGCTCAGTGAGATGAAAATGCTCCGGTCTGGGCTTTTCTGGCCATTGCTATTATTTATCTCTTTTCGATTTCCAGCTAAAATTAATTTCTCCCTATAGAGAAGGTTAAAAATTGATTTTCTGCAGGTCAGATTTGCTGGATACTGTGCTTCAGAGGTGTCTCTCCTGTACAAACTTCCCCATCTTCCCAGCGTCCCTTGCACTGCTCCGGTTACACAGGAAGCCCAGTCTGGCTTTGTATAAACAAGTCCCTGGAAAAACGGTACATAACCACGGTCTTTGGAAATCAGACTTAAAATACATATTCTTCTGAACTTGTATACGTATTTATTTTCTTTTTAAAACATTCTATTGCCGTTTATATTGACTTGTTTTGTGTGGGGGAAATGGGGTGTGCACATGCTACATTGCTCATGTGGAGGTCAGAGGACAACTTGTGGCAGCCACTTTTCTCCTTTTGCTGGGTAGGTCCTGGGATTGAACCCAGGACCAGGAGGATCCACGAGGCTCGAGCCCAGTCATTGTGACAGAGAGTAATTGTGCCCTTTAATTAATTACTGCAAGGAACAGAGACTATCCCTTTATGAATGCCTCCTTCTGCTCCTGAGGGTAAAAAGAATAGTAATGGAGCAGAAACCCAAAATGAATTCAGGGAATGAGCCCCCGATTCACTGTTAAAGACCAACCCAGAATGTGTCAGTGTCCCTTATACTGATCTTAAGGAAGAGTATCAACTTCTTGAAACCCTTTCAGACCCACAGGCTTGAATATGTGCCCTGCATCCACCTGCAGATTTCCCCTCGTGTATTTTCATTTAATAGAATTGTTTAGGGAGAGCTTCTCTGCCATTCAACCTCCTGACACTTGTTGTGGGGTGGGTCGCCCTCTGGTTAGTACTGTTGTACTGTCATGGGCCAGCTAGGTACCCATCAACCACCCTTCACTCTGCTTTGTTGGGCACGTTAAACACTTTGCTCCTTTAGTCTCTTCCCACAGAGTCCTTGCCTGATGGACAAGAGTTAATCATAGATGCTTGGAGATCGAATGCATTGGTTGAGTGGGGTCAGTGCCTCACGCTAAGCAAAGGCATTTAAAGAGGGCAGATAATGGGGTGAGCTTCAGACTAGTAGGTGAAAGGTGAAAGATGCTTCTAGAGGATGAACTCTGACTTTGGCATTAGGAAGATCTTAGCTCCCACTATCTGTGAGTCTGGCAAGTGACTGACTTCCTCCTCCTCCTCCTCCTCCTCCTCCTCCTCCTCCTCCTCCTCCTCCTCCTCCTCCTCCTCCTCCTATATAAGTGGAGTGCTAGGTAGTAGAATGCCCAGCATGCTTTGCAGGCTGTGTTAATGGGCAGGCATGCTAGCTCCTCTGAGCATACATCCTCTGGGTCCTTGGAGTTTCTGCCTGGTCAGTTGATTCAACGCACTGGCCTTCCCTGGAGTTTACAGGAAGACTCCTGTCAGCGGGGAATAGCAGCACTTGCAAGTGTAAATCTAAAGGATGGTTCCGTGTGTACTCCATGTAGGTTGTTACTTTGTTCTGACACCATCTTCCTTGGCTTTGTTGGCATCTTCTTGAGTATGTGGGATGCTGATCACAGGGCAATTGGGAGGCTAAAGGACATGTCTTTGCTTGGAGGCAGGGGCTTTTTCTGAAAGGGGTCAAAGTTTACTTCTTAAACACTATATGTCTGAAAAGGATGAGCCTCTGGATTTTCAACTTGGAGGGGAGTGAAAGCTATTGTTTTCCTGGACCCAAAAAGAGCCCAGTTGAAATATTAAGGAGCTTTGAAAGCCTATGACAAAGATCTTGAGAAGGTGATCTGTGCTCTTTATTTAACTTACTAATCCAATGTAATTTATTCCATTGGGCTAAGGAGGAAATTAATGTTTTTCCCTTAACTTCCATGCTAAACAAAACTGACTCTGGTATGTTTTAAATGAATGACTATGGGAGCTGGGAAGAGGTTTAATTTGTCAGCTCCTTTCTCTATAAAATGAGGAAGATGGACAGGTATGCAGACCTCTTCTGCCCTCACAGGCTCTGATTATAGTGGAAACCAGGAGTACTGAATGGCTGTTGAACACCTGTCAGGCATTCCATATCCTTCAAAGGAAGGTCGTCTGGGCTCTGGAAGATTGCATACTTTTAATATTTGAAGAGAAAATTAATTTAAAAGTTTATAAGTGGAGGCTATGAGAGTAGCAAGCAACAAGCACCTTTCCTATTATTAATCAGCAAGATATTACTTCTACATTTCAGTTAAATATCTGTGTTGAGTTTTACTTTGTGTTAGGGTGTCCTTGTCATTGTTCCATTGCTATGAAGAGACACCATGACCACGGCAACCCTTGTAAGAGAAAACATTTAATTGGGGCTTGCTTACAGTTTCAGAGGTTGAGTCCATTATCATCATGACAGAGAGCATGGTGGTGCGCATGGTGCTGGAGAAGTAGCTGAGAGTTAGACCCAGATCCACAGGCTGAGAGAGGGACTCTGTGTTTGGCATGAGCTTTTGAAACCTCAAAGTCCACCCTTAGCAACACACTTCCTCCAACAAGGCCACACCCCTAATGCTTCTAATCCTTTCAAACAATGCCTGGTAACTAAGCATTCAAATATACAAGCCTATGGGGGCCATCTCCTCAAACCACCACAGAGGGCCAGGGTTAGGATTTGGCTCTTACATGTTGTATTTTGATCAAATAGTGTACACTGTGTTAAAGCCTTTTCCTCCTTCTGTGGGGGTCTTAAATTGTTACCCCCCCCCCCCCCCCGCCAGCCACATTGACAATACACTGTTCTCTAAAGGTTTTGTTACAGATTTGCTCAATCAAACTTAAAGAGACAAAGCTTGGGTAACTCAGCATTGAGAGGTGTTTGAGCTCAGACCTTCCATCAAATTTTACTGTCTCTTCTCCACTTCTTTCACGTAACTTTACAAGGTATTTTAGTGGTAACTTCAAGAAACCACCTTACTCCTCTCAAGGGTTTGAATTAAGTCCACAGGTATGTCACACTCCAACACTTTCCAAGTACCTTCTTCATCTTTAAACTCATTTAATTCTTGGTTAAGCCAATCAAATGTGTGCATCATGCTTATGGGTTAAGTATTGCTATAATCAGCTTTTTATATATATATAATCAGAGTGGAGACTGAGGTGTAGGAACTATAGGTAACTTTCTGGGCATGTTAGCCTGAAAACCTGGGGCCTTAACTCAATCTCTGTGATGTTTTTACCTCAGTTCAAATCAACATGAACACTTGTTGGAACGTGTTCCCTTTTGTAGTCAGAGGTTTCAGGGAAGAATCTCTAAACTGATGTTTGTGGCAATAGAAAGATATTTACTATAACATGCTGGGGACACAGAATTTCTTTTTTCTTAAACTACAATGCATGTCATCCTCTTCTTTGGACAATGTTGATGTTTGTGAAATAAATACCATCCACTTTAGAGGAAAGATACTAAATATGTTCAATTCCAAAGGCCACAGTAATTTCATTTATTTGGCAATTAAATGAGAGTCCACTCCTCTGGACACTGCAGGCGTAACAGTGACGGGCAATGGTGAAGACTCAGCTCTCATGAAGCTGACCTCCTAAGGGCCTGAGCCGGGGGAGACACAGATCAGCAACAAATATAGTGTGTCAGCCAGTGGTGATGCATGATGCTGAGAAAAAAAGAAATTGCAGTTTTAAGGAGCATGCAGGGGAAGATGGCAGTTATGCTGTTTATATTAAAACGCAATAGGCGAAGGATGGCCTGGGTAAACTGAGAGATGAAGACTCCTGGTAGGGATGAGCATGTGCCAAACTCCTGAGGTTGGGACCATGCTGGCATTCAGTAATCCTTTATAAGAGCCGAAGATTGGACTTCTGCATCAGCCAAAAAGACCGATGGAGCAGCAGAACCTTCAGCTTGTGGTACTTGGGTGCCTGCAAGGGCGTGTATGTGATTCCAAGAGTGTATAGTGCTGGCCAGTCCAAGTGCTATTCCTACCCTAAGTCTGTATAAGGGGTGTTGTGCTCATTTTTGTCAACGCTTGTAGGAATTTCACTTTCCACAGACCCTTTTCATGGTTTATTATTTTTTGGCCATTTTTGTAAAGCTTAAAGGATACATCAAGGATGTTTAAATTTAAAGTGTTGATTAAGTGCCCCAGACACTCAGTTCCTCTCTTGGGAGACAACACTACCACCCTTTATTCTGTGCCTGCAGACAATCTGGATGTCCGGATGCACACAGCATAGAGGTGAGAGGTACAGAGTATCTGTGTTTCCATCCTGGGCTTGTTTTCCTTGTATGACCTTAACAGGTAGCCGTGAATCTAAATGCCCCCACTCTTTCATCAGCAGGAGAGAAAGTCATCACTGGACTGTTACAAGGATTAAATGATATTCTTTACATAAAAAGTATGAAACGTGAAGTATTTATCTGATTTCTGGTACATAATCTCACATAAATGTTAGTTATCATGAACATACTTATAGGACGCTCTCATGGTAACCCCACTATACAGATAAGGAAATGAGTCCTAGAAATGTTGAGAGGTAGCTGGACATGATACCTTAAGCCTGAAAGCCCAGCACTGGTGAGGCCAGGGCAGGAAGATTGGCACAAATTCAGCCTGGACCACAAAGTGAATTCCCAGCCAGCTTAGACTGTAGAGGGAGACACCGCCTTAAAAAAACAAAAGAAGAAAGAAGATGGGGCTGGAGAGATGGCTCTGTGGTAAAATTGCTTCCTACACAACTAAGAGCACCAGAGTTCACACCCCAGAACCCACATAAACAATAGGTGGGCATGGTGGCCTGCCTGACAGCCTAGCCTCGGAAGGCAGAGACTAGCCATGTTGCCGAGCTCTGAGGTTGACTGAGAGACCCTGTGGGTCTCAGTGATAAGGTCGAAGAGCAATAGGAAAGGTGATACCCTTGAACCTCAGGCCTTTACCTGCACATGCCTGCATGCATGCACAAACACGTGTGCCTATACACATGAAACATCGTACACACACACACACACACACACACACACACACACACATACACACACGGAACAAAGAAATAAACAAGGAAGAGAAGGTCAGAAGTCTCCCAGGAAGCAGTGGCCAGCAGGTGACAGCATAGCCTGCCTGGGTCCCTCCATTACCACCCTCCTGAGTTTCTCAGATGAGTGGTAATGAGGGGGCCCTCTCCTCTGCTGTTCTTTTAAATGCAGTAAGCTATGGAAATGCCCATGAACATAAATGCAAAGAAGAGGCGTGTGACTGTTGGAGAGGCTTGTCAAATCCTTTTATTTCTAATGGTGGCTTTAGTTAAGGGTATTTCACAAATGCTTGTAAAGTTCATTTTCACCTCAGGCAACTCCTTTCTTTTCACAGATGTCTCTGGAGTGTTATGTTCCGTGAAGACTATTCTCACAGGAGTGAAAAATACTAGACAAAGTAGACAAAGCCTCCATTTCTATGATGGTCACAGTTGCAAGAGATGTGGAAAAATTGATATTAAAGCATTAAAATATCACGTAGTATTTGCTTTCATAGAGGTTTCTCTAAATAGTAGAAAGGATAATTTCCTTAATTTTTTAAATGAAATTTTTTTAATAGAATTTCCCAATTTTATTGTTCATGAATGTACATCAGATAGTTCTTGGGAACAATAAGCTGGTTTTGCAGTTGTGGCGCCCGAGAATGGACTAAGCATTTGGTGCTGTTGCTGGTTTTGAAGGGTCAGTGGTTTGCAGGTAGGTCCGGCACTATTTGCTAGCTGAGGTTCTGTTATTAGTGGCTCATACACAATTTACAGCCCATGAAGAACTAACAATGGGCGTGGGTCTTAAGGAGATTGTACCCGAGGTGGGCAATGTGAGCGCAGCCCACCTGGAAGCAACGACAAATTATAAATCCTGTCAGCTATTACTTCTTGGATGGAGGAAGAAGCAAACCTTGAACCATTAATTCTGACTTGTCTGGTGCATGTGATTTACCCAGCTACATGCCTTGAGGAAATAAAATACACAATATTAGGCTTGGAAAATAATATACTTTTCAATCAGCCGACTTCGCTCAGCCCATGAGTTTTCTTTTTTTAAATAATAGTTTACACATTTTCAAATAGGCCACTGTAGGAATTGCAATGAGAAAGACTGAAAGGTAGAAAGACGTCAATATTTGCTCAGTCATTGCCATCACTGAAGGCCCCGGATGTGCTTCCAGCTGTGCACGGAACTTTCTTTCAGGCATGACTATTGTGGGAGGCCTGCCCCCACTTTTCCCCCCAGGGTACTCTTGAGCAGGGAGAAACGAGGAATATGTAGATAAAAATATAGGGGAGAGAGACAGTTAGAAACACAGGATAGCCTCGGGAGGGCCTGGGTCAAAACCCACCGGCCCCTTCTGTCGCTACTAAAGGGCTTTTAAAGGAATGCCAAGGGGTGGAGCAAAAGACCTCCCCCAGCACAGCCAAGTGCAGACCATCCCAACACCTGGTGACCATGCACGTGGTCAAGCCATCTGCTAATGCAGCCCTGCTGTGTAAAGCAAGCTCAGCTTCCACTAGGAAGCGTTTGTGGGCTCCCACAGACTATCATTGCCTGCTTCCTCACTCTGGTAACCTTGTCACTCACACTTCCCTAATTCACCTGCCCTTGTAAGGGAAAGCATGCCTCATAGGACTTCGGGCATCTCCATCCCCACTCAGTTAAGGGTGGGGGTTTTCCTGCTTAATTTTGCACACCTTCCAGTTGATGCCTGTGGGCCCAGAGCTGTGCACAGCCCACAGGGAGAGCCCCAAAGGCTCGTTCTGGGATGAGAACTGCGTCATTCCGACGCTCTCACTGCTGCAGGAGGCTCCTGTCAGCCGGTGCCATTCTTCCCTTTGTGGTCTCAGTGTGTATATGCCCCCAGCACTTGAATTGTTGAAGTCTTACATTCATTACCCTTCTCAGTGTGGAGACCAAACACCTGACATGTGACAGCTTAAGGGGGAGAATTCGTTTTGGCTCCTGGTTTGAGGGTGTGGGAAAGACACGGTGAGTGGAATGGCTTGTAGCAATGGCACCAGAGCATGGGACGGCTTGTTCAGTGGACCAAGAAATCAAGACAGGGTAGGAAACAGGCCGTCCCAAGCCCACTGATCACTCCCAGTGACCCATTCTTATTCCTCCAGCTATGTTCCCCCCACTAAGGGAGGTTTCACAACCTCCCAAAACAGTGCCACCACTTGGGAAGCAAGTTTTCATCCACATTCAAATCATAAGAAACCCGAACCCCAAGGTTAAGAATTAGGCATTAGGAAGTGGGGCCTTCGGGAGGTGCTTTGGTCCTGGGGACAGAACCCTCAGAGATGAGGTTAGTGGCCTTGTCAAAGTGGTCAGAGGGTCCCCTCAGCCCTTTTGCTGCGTGAGATTACAGTGAGAGAATGGTGGCCTGTTAGCTGATGGGTGGGTGCTTACTAGACACCAAACGGGCCTTGACCATGGACTCTCAGCCTCCAGAACTGTGAGAAATCAACTCGTGTTATAAGCTTCCCAGTTTATGACAGTGTGTCACAGCATCCCAAATGAGCTAAGGCACACACCCCTTTCTCAACCTCTCTGAAAACTGTCTTTGTACCTCTTCATCTCGGTTCTTTTAGATCCTCTCTGTTTATCTAATGAGCATTCTAGACTTCCTAAGGCCTCACTGCGTGTTGATTGCCTAACGTATTACTACTTTTCTTGTTACATGCTAAGAGCAACATTGTGGTGGCTCACAGTTCAAGGGAACAGCCTATCAAGCAGGGACATCAAGGCAGGAGGGACGTGAGGCTGCTGGTCACATCACATCCACAGTCAAGAAGCAGGAAGTAATGAATGTTTGTACTCAGCTCACTTTCTCCTGCTTATTCACTCTGGGGTCCCAGCCCAGGGAATGGTTCCATCCACAGTAGGTACATCTTCCCACTTCAATGAACTGAATCAAGACAGTCCCTCAAAGCCATGCCCAGAAGCCAAGTGAGTCTTGATCTCATCATCAGGTTGGCAGTTGAGATTAACCGTCATCTCTGACAAATGCATTCAACCTTAGGAATGTTGGAAAGCAGGCAGATTTCTTTAAGGCAGATCTGTTGTGTAGCTTCTTTTAGACAGATGGGCTGTTAGATGGCCCTAATCAGATGGAGATAGGGAGAAGGTAGCTGTCGGCTGCCACTTATCAGTGTTTGCCCTGAAGACATAGGCAGTGGCTCCAGGCTATTGGCGGAATGTTGAAAGTACTTTGGAGTTAAAGACTTAGGTTTGCAGTCTCTTCTTCATCCTGTACCACTCACTACCTGGGAAGAAAAGCTCAGACAGGTACAGAACAAAGGGATTGCTGTTCTCATTCCATACAAGAGCTGGAGACTTGAGATTTTCTCCAAGGGCAACACCATGTTTTGTCATTCCTGAAAGCGGATGAACCTCATCTATTTGCCCTGACTTGTTAAGATTCGCCCCGAGAAGTAAGTATATCTGAACAAAAACACTTACTGCATTCTCAGACCTCGGGCAGCCCATTCTTTGTGAGTCAAAGATCTCCTTCACCTGGCATTGTAGAAATGAAGGTATTTTTCAGGAGACACTTATCTCCTTCAATCTGGCTACCAGACTGTTGAAACAATGGACCCCAAAGAAATGAGAATTTCCCCCAGGAATTTCAGACTGGGAGAAGGGAAAGGTGCAACCAGAGTGGGAAACTTGTCTCTCAGGAAGCGATATCATCAGTTCTAATAATTTCTCAGACCATTATACAGGATGAGACTGAAGCCCAGAAAATAATGGGTTAGTGATGGGCAGGACCAGGACTGTATGATGTGCACATCCTTGACCTTTTATTTAAACTTCAATCTTTCTTACATTAGGACCCCAAACAATAGACTTGGGGGTCCTGCTGGATCCCTTTGTCCCTGTTCCCCATGTGGCCACATTTCCATTATTAATTAGGTTCTTTTAATTGGCTATGGGGTTGGGTAACTGAACACATCCTGTGACTCCCAGGTTCAATAGCACCCAGGGCTTCCCTTCCTTCAAGACTCCTTCCCTAGCCACTGCCTAGTCTCCTCTCGCCTGACGGACATGTACCCACAGCCAGCTTTCTCCAGTTTCTAGCCTGCCGAATTCACTTGGAGGACTACGTTGACTTGTTCCCTGCCTCTTCATACACACACACACACACACACACACACACACACACACACACACACACA
>CABHPR010105049.1:0-26320 GCA_902168415.1 Peromyscus melanophrys
TTAGCATCTCCAAAGCCATCTTGCCAACCTTCTGTGAATTTGTCTGATAAGAAGACAGTAATTTCAAATGGATTTAGACAGCTATTACTTTCAGCATTAATAGCATCTTGGCTCTGATGGCCAAACAGGGAAGGCTGCCTTGACTCCACACACAATAGAGATGAATTACAGGAGAAGAATCCTGATTAAGAATTTCTGATCTCATATAAAGGCAGCTGAGGAATCTACCCACGCATTCCTCTGTAAAAGGGCACTTGTCTTTATTACCCTGGAATATAAGGAAATCTCTCTAGGCAAAAGAGGAAGGATTCAATGCCAAGAATGTCGGCAAATTTTCTCCTAAAGAAATAAACTGTCTCTAACATTCCAAGGCCGTCTACTTACACAAGTGCAAACATTCCTAAAAAAGATAGGCAGCTGGATAATAATGTCTATATGTTTAGAAATATGAGAGGTTTACACAGTCTAGCATCCAGGCAGTTGTTTATAGAATAACATAAGTATTTATGTTTTAAATTAGAAGTATTTAATGCCTTGTAAATGCATCTGGTATAACTGAAGGAGCATCAGAATTTAATACCTCGTAGGACTCATTTAAAATTATATAAGTAACATCCACTGTCCTCCATTTTAAAATCATAAGAATAATGTTTATAACAAAGATTTTAATTATTCTCTTTCTTAAATTAGTATTTGCATTCAACATAGAATTTAGTTCTTATAATGATGCATGAAAATATCTTACTAGTGGCTATCATCTTCATTAGTAATTGAAGCTTTTCTTCGGTGGCCATAAAATTTCAGAAGTTAAAAGTACTATGAAGTGATAATTGTGATCATTACTATAATTTTAAAATCTTATCGTTATAGAAAATTTTAATATTAATATACATAATTAAATTGTACTACAAGTGCTCCTTGACGAAGTGGATGGGGCTTGAAAAGTTTATGCATCCACTGACTGTTTCAATTTACCTAGAGGCCTTGAGCTCAGACAGCATACACTAGCAACGTGATTATGATGAGGTCTTCGGTCACACAACGTCAATATGTGTTCTGAAAAGGCTGGAGCACAAGGAAGCACTTTGTAGGTAATCAACCTCATCTATGCTACCCGGCTTCCATAGGAACCTGCACATCAAGCCTGAGGTAAGCATCATTGACTGGCAATATTTTGTGAATATTACCCAACTTCATAGCTGGAAAAGTAAATGCTATCTATATGATTTACTGGGATGTAATAACTGGAAACCTATGTTTGGCACATCTTTGACTTTGCCCTAAGTATCTTTTTCCTATTACTTATTTAATTAGCATCCTTTTAGTGTAATAATCCCTGAGTATAATAAATCATGAATACAACAGCTTTTCTGAATTATGTAAGTACTTCTAAGTAAATCAGTAAATGATCTTGGAAACATCAACTATAATACTATCAAGGTTTTAATAACATTAAATACGTAGGAGCCAAGAGTTTAGGCACAGCTGTAAGCCCAGAACTTGGAAAATGGAGGTGAGAAGACCCTTTCAAACTAGGAGAGAGAGAAGGAAAGAATGAGAAAGAGAGGGAAGGGAGGGAGTAAGGTTGGTACTAATTATAGCTGCTGCTCCTGTTGGGGATCCCCACTAGGCAAAGTCCGTGGGGTCACTGGCTGTGGAAAGTGGTTATTTTCTGTTTGTAGCTTTCTCATGTGCCACTACTTACCTCCTTAAAAAGAACAGCTGTGGGATTCTTTCCATAGCCCGTTGGTAGTGTGTTTTACATCTTCGGGCACCATATAGCTGTGAATGGTCAGGAAGACGATTTCTGTTTAAGTTGTATTCTGATTATTAGAAATAATACTAGAATATTTTTTCATAACTGATACAGCAAAGTAGTAGTATTCTCAGTCACAAAGGCAGCTAATTTTAGATTTCAGAACAAATTCAAAACAGAGTAGCTGCCTCTGCAGAGAATACATAAACATAAGTTTCAGGTGTTTATTGCTGAATCAAGGTCAGAACTGAAGCAACTTTGGTAGACATAAACCCCTGCAGTATTTCTCTTTCTGCATGTAACCCAACCACTCAAGGTTAAGCCAACTATTGTTATTGCTAAGTCTTGAATTTCAATGTCATTCTCTGTCTGGGAATGTTAACTACTCAGGCTACATGCTTGGCCAAGCGTTACTCACTGGCCTGTCAGCTCAGCCTCCCCAGCCTGAGAAAAAAACTGTGACTTATCATGTGCCATGAGAATGGGTCGGACTCTAAAAATGTAGCATATAATTGTTCAGAGTTTGGCTGTGAGAGGGAGGGGAAAGAGTAAGGTGAGAGAGCGAGAGAATGAGTGAGTAAAGAGTGAGTGAATGATGTAGAGGGGTGTGTGTGTGTGTGTGTGTGTGTGTGTGTGTGTGTGAGAGAGAGAGAGAGAGAGAGAGAGAGAGAGAGAGAGAGAGAGAGAGAAAGCTGTGTAAAGGAACTGCTGTATGTAGAGGAGCTGTGCAAGGAGCTAGCTGTGAGTGTGTGTTAGAGTGTGTATGTGTGTGTATGAGAGAGAGAGAGAGTGCTGTATGAAGGAGCTGCTATATGTGTAGAGGAGCTATATAAAGAGCTAGCTTTTGTGTGTGTGTGTTTAGAACATGTGGATGGGTGTGCAGAGGGAGCTGAGGAAAGAGAATGAGTAGCTAGGCAGGAGAAAGAGCAAAAGAGACTTTCAGAAAGAGATTCTGAGATGTATGTATGTAAAGAGAGAGATATAGCTGTATGTAAAGAGATGTAGCTGTGTGGAGATATTTTCAGAGAAACACTTTTTAAGATGAAGTAAAAGAGAAAGTTGACATCAGAAAGCATGTGTTTCCTTATTTTCCCCTCAGATAGAAAAAGTCTAGCCCTCACTGCATTCATGGATTTTTGGCATACCCTGGTGGTGACTAGAGGCTGGACCCTCCAGACACCAACACACTTGTGTGTGTGTGTGTGTGTCATTCTGTGTGTGCATGTGTGTGCATTTGAAGAGTTACTGGCACTTAGATGACAGTAGCAAGGATGGAGATGTCCTCTCTTCTCCCACAGAAGAAACAACTAGAAAGTATGTTTCTGTAAGGAACAGTGATTACAAAATTTTAAAAGTCAAAGAACACAACCTCCAGTGGACTCACTGAAAGACTTTTGGGTTCCACCTTCACCCAGCTCTATTTCAGTAGACCTGGGATGGGGCCTGTGAAAAACTTGGTGACGCACTCGCCTGTGTTGCGTCGTGTAACTCCACTACATCCTTAGCTGTGCACACCCTATGTAAGCACTTCAGACTGCAACTGTCTTCATGTTACCAAACAATCACTGCCTGAAATACACAGGATCATATCTAAGGCTACTGTAAGTTATAAACTGTGTTCTTATTATACTTGCAAAATTGTCTGCTCTTACAGAAACATAAGTTACAGAAAACAAGACTGTTTCTAGCATTGACACCAAAAGTTCCTTGAAACTATTTCTTAAAAAAAATTATTCTACAATGTGTTTAATAAGTTATATTTTTCATTCTTCCTTCACTTTTTAGGTTAGCATACAATGTAATTATTTTATCATGGTATCTTCATATATGTGTCACTGAATTTTGTTCTCATTTTGGTCACTCAGACTACCCTCTCCCATGTCCCCTCCCTACTCTAGTTGATTCCTTTGCTTCCTGCAAGTTATTCTTCTCTTTTGCTTTTTTGTCACATGCATTTTATTACCCTATTTCACACTTTCCCTAAGATCTTTCTCCCATCTCATAGTTCTTTATAGTTCCATGACCTTTACACACATACATATAAACACATCATATTGTTTTGTAAACTCTGTGTGTGTGTGTGTGTGTGTGTGTGTGTGTGTGTGTGTTTAAGATTGTGTATGGTGAGTGCAGTTGTACAGTTGAGTGAGCATGTGCTATGGCAAATATGGAGAGGCCAAAGGACACCTTGCCTTTGTGGGTTCTGTGATCTCACCTCATCAGGCTTGTCCACAAGCACTTTTACCTGTTGAGCTATTGCACCAGCCCCATGTGCTAAATTTTGAATCTGGGTTCCATCTATGAGAGAGAAGATGTAGTATTTGTCTTACTGAACGTGCTTATTTTATTTAGCATAAGGATTTCTACTTTCTTCATTTTTACAGCACAGGCCATGATATTTTTCTTTATGGCTGCATAAAATTCCCTGGTGTATACAGGCCACATTTTCTTTTTTCTTTTCCCATTTCTCCATGTGTATGGTGTACATTTATGTGTATATTCATGTTTACATATGTGAGTATGTGCATGTGTATAGAATCATGTGCATGTGGTGGCCTCTGATATCAATGTTGAGAAGCATCCTCAATCACTTTTCCACCTCACTGGGTGAGTATGGCCTTCCAATAAAACGCAAAGTTCACGGACATGCTAGTCTCACCAGCCAGCTGCCTCTGAGGATCCCTTGTTCCCACAAGGGGCCACCACAACCAACAAACACTTACATAGGTTCCAGGGACCCACACTCTACTTCTCAGGTTTGCATGGAAAGTACTTAACCACTGACACATCTCCAAAGACATGTACCACATTTTTCTTTACCCATTCACTTGTTGATGATTATCTAGATTGGTTCAATGCTCGGCTGTTGTGAATAGAGAAGCTGTAAATACAGTGTGCGATTATCTCTGTGGTATTTAGTTCTTTGGGTGTATGTGCTTATGAGTACCACAGCTGGGTCAAACTGTGGTCCTCTTTTCAGTTTTGTGAAGAACCTCCCCCCT
This sequence comes from Peromyscus melanophrys, assembly GCA_902168415.1. NCBI lineage: Eukaryota > Metazoa > Chordata > Mammalia > Rodentia > Cricetidae > Peromyscus > Peromyscus melanophrys. The sequence goes on from CABHPR010105049.1 coordinate 4,759, forward strand.
GGTTTGCACACAGGATGCACAGTTTTATACTCTCATCCAGCAGTACATTAGAGCTCCCAGTTCCCTGTATCCTTGCCAGCATTTGCTCCCATTTGTTCCCTCTTTTTCTGTGTGTGATAATATTACAGCTGGGGTGAGACGGTGCTCACGGCATTTTTAATTTTCACTTCTCCATGGTTAAGAATGGAAAACAAAGACTTTTAGTAGTTTGCTGCTGTCGTTCCTTGGCATTCACTGAATAAGTATCTGTGTATCATTGGATTGGGTTGGATGGGATTGGCTTTGAATGTTTGATCATAAAAACTACTGCTTGAAACCTTTACTTGTCTTTTTTTTAAGTCATGAAATAAATTTTAGTTTGGAATTAGAACAGAATTTAACAATATTTATTTAAAAATAAACAGTCCTAAAACATACTGTGGTCATTTTATACTATATATTTATGAAAATTATAAAATCAAAATATTCAGCAACTCTGAAAAACATTGAAGATAATCCACATTCTGCAGTATCAAATTCCCAGCCAAGATTTAACTTTTATGTGAAAATGAAAAGCACATGTATCTCATTAGTATGAAATTTTTCTGCCTTTAACAAATCATAGGCTTATATGTATGTATATATAAAACAAAGAATTGTTTTAAAATAAATTTGTTATTTACTTTCAGTGAATGTTTGATTTGCATCTCTATTTCATATACCTATGTAGTCATGTAAAAATTCCTTAGACACAAAGAGAACATGTGTGGAAGCATTCAATCCACCCTGGTCTAAGTCACACCACTGTCAGCCTAACCATGATCTTGGTTTTGTCCCTCAGATGGTGTAATTTCATCCAAAAACCCCAGGCATTAATGGAATGATAATGCCAAATTCTATCCATTGTACCACACAGAGAACCATGATCCTTGAGAATACTGCACCTTACCTGAAAAGAAGAGAAAGTTCCCAGAATTCCCTAGTCTATTGTGTTCCCAGGTACATTTGGAAGCAGCAAGTGGACACTGAGGAGACAAATACTAAGTGTGCTGAAGCATGGTGACAGTTCTCCTTAGGTTCCATGGCTGTAGGCAGATGAAGGCAAGAAGTACACAGATAGACTTCTAAGACCATGGGACTTTGTCTCTTTTAGAAAGTTGAACAAGTAGCTCAACAGTAAAAGGAAAAGGATATTGCGCATCTTGGAGTTAGAGCTGATCCATACACAGAAAAAGGTGACAGTGGTTCGGGTCTATAAAATAAGACCGGGTTTTCCATGACTGATTTTGCTTCAGCACCCATGGAATTACCTGTAACTATGGGAAATAGTGCACAAGGAGGCCACAATATTTGGCCACTAAAACTCAGATAAATCAACCCTAGCATTAACAGATTCTCTGCACCTAAAGAATCACAATGGGACTGGAAAGATGGCTCAGTAGGTAAGGTGTTTGCTGAGCAAGTGTGAAGACTCAGTTTGAATCCCTAACACCCATGTAAAAGCTGATGTGTCCAGCATATCTATGGATAGATAGATGGAACCTGAGAGCTCATTGGCCAACCAATCTAGCTGAAAGGGCAGATTCCTAGTTCAATGAGAGACACTGTCTCAAAAATAAGTCATTGAGGAATGACATCCTAATGTCAACTTCTGGCCTAAACCACACACACACACACACACACACACACACACACACACACACACACCACATATACACATAATACAAACACAATTTTAAAAAAAAATCAGTGTTCTCTGTGTCATCTTGGCCAATAACACAGGACCAGAAAGCAACTTGGAAAGGAAAGGGTTTATTTCAGGCTACAGTTTGTGGTTCATCATCCAGGGAAGTCAGGGCAAGAACACAAGGCAGAAACCTGGAGGCGGGACCTGAAGCACAAGTCGTGGAGGAATGCTACTTACTAGATTGCTTTTGATGACTTGCTTAGCCTGCTTTCATACAGTTCAGGACCACCTGGTCAGAGATGGCACTGCTTCCCATGGGCTGAGTTCACTCATATCAATCATTAAGAAAATATTGCACAGGCTTGCCTACAAACCAATCTTAGTTTTTACAATTTTCCCATTGTAGTTTCCCCTTCTCAGATACCCCTAACTTACGTCAAGTTGACCAAAAAAACCAAACAAACAACAACAAAAAAAAAAACAGCAAAACCCAAAAGTCCTATCATGTGATGATAGATGTGAAAATATAGTCAGACTCATAATTATTTCTCATTGGTTTGAATTATTTCTCATTGGTTTCAATAGAAACTTGTATGGGACTGTGTGAAATGTTAATGTTCTTGGATAAATTGGAGGTAAGAGAAATCTCAAGAAGGATGTTCTAAGCTTCCTGATGAATAAGAAAGTTGGGTACCAAACTGATTAACGGAAAAATTAAAGAGATGTGACCAAATTGTCTTCTGGGGTAGTAGAGCATTTCATGTCAATTACCTACTTTTTGTTCAATTACCTGTGGTTGATTGGCTCATTGGCTAGATCATGATGCTAAGAAAACTGAAGAGATTTAATGTTGCACTTGGAGAGTGGGTTTGCAGGTGATCACAAATTACTCTAGATTCTCTCTAAACACTGGCCAGTAGTTTTACAAAAGAATAGTGATAATAAAAACTGGGACCTTGAAGAGATCATGCCTGATGTGTGAAAAGTCACTGTCATTGATGGAATACACAACCCAAAAAAATGTGTTTGATGCCATTGAGGGGCTGTAACAACTTGGAATTCCAATCACAGAACTATTCTAAAAGAGCAAAAAACCAAATTCACTGAAAAACAACACTTTTCCTCTTGCAGGGAGCCTTGAAATTCATTCATCAAATTGACTCTGCATCTGACATTACACTAGAATAAGTACTTTATGATATCATGCATTTAAATCTTAAAACAACCATATGTGACAAGCATTATCTTCCAATTACATGTGTGGGAGCCATGGTTTGAAGAGATTTTGCAATTTAATTTGATTGCAATTTGAACAATTTTCTAAAAGAAGATTCTGAGTCATTAGCATCATGCTATCAAAACACGCTGTTTTACCTACTTAGTATGGATTCTACTTAGTCCAATCAGTACAAAAGCATAAATAACCAAGGTCAGACTTTTATAAAAACTGACTTTTACTCATGTAATTATAAATTAACATTTTGCCTAATGAATATCTCTGGAACTTTTGAGTAGTTTAATCTGAAAGTTCTCAAACCTGTCTGTCTATGAAGTTTACTCAGAGAAATCTATTAGTATAGATTCCTGGGTTCTGCCAAAGAGTGTAAATCCATATTTTATTAAAATTCTCCAATGTTCTCTGATGTACAATCATGTGCCTAAGTCACTTGTTTATGCACACCCTTTGTTGTGGAAACATGGGAAGTAGGACATGAAGTGAGGCACAGCTTCTGGTGATACAGCAGAGTTTGAACAGCCTACCTGATTCCAGCAACAGATATTGTTGTACAGTAATACAAACTGTCCTTGGGAAACTTCTACAGAGACTACAATAGTAAAGTGTACATGTTATTAGCATCAGTTTATAAATTTTTAAAACAAAATAAACTCGTGTAAATATCAGAGAAAACAAGAAACAGAATATCACACACATTCCAGAAGCTACCTTTAATCTCCTTGCCTGTCAATATCCTAACCTGTTTCAGCCCAGGAAAACTACTATCTCACTTAACATGCTCATTTATGGATAGAGAAGAGCTGGAAATAGACCTCAGTGGTACAGCATTTGTCTAATTTATGTAATGTTCTGGCTTTGATTCCCAGCATAGTATAAGAAAAAAAATGTAAAGATAGTAAGAGGGCTGGATAGATGGCTCAGGGGTTAAGAGCATCTGCAGAGGACCCAATTTCAGTCCTTAGCACTCACACAGAAGTTCACAACCACCTACAACTCCAGTTCCAAGGTGGCCCAATACACTCTTCTTACCTCTTTGGTTTCCCACATGCCCACGGTGCATATACATATACTCAGACTCACATACAATATTCACACATTAAATAAATAAATAATATTAAAATAAAGCATAACTTATTTCAATGTTTGTAATACTTTCATTGCTACCTAGAATTACACAATATCCATCGATGCCACCATTTTTAGTCTATTCTGTGTTTGAAGTACATTTTGTTGTATCAAATATAATCTCCTTTACTTGAGATATAATGATTATAGAAGTTAATCACATCAATGAAATATTTCACAGTACCACAGAGATTAGTTTCAATTAAATGACAAGATAAATAGGTATAGAAAACTACCATCACAATGAGAAATTGTCTGAGTTCAGAAGAGCCTACACAGAAATGCCGACTTGAGGTAGTATGTACCCTGGATGGGATCCTTGGGAAGACAAGTATTAGGAAAAAAGAAATAAATCTAAATTTAATGGGGTTTGTTCACTAACAATGCCTTACCTACTGGTTCATTAGCCATGTCGTATAGAATAACATTTCTGCACTGTCTTTGAAGCTTTTTAGTGAATCAAAAATAATTCTAAAATTAAAAGTTTACTTGAATATAAAATATAAAATAAGGTTTGGACTGATACAGATGTGGATGTTGGAAAAAAATGAAGCAATCTCATCTATAAATGAAAAATACGTGTACTCAAAAAAAAAAAAATACGCATATGACTTACGAGGTTGACCAGATCACCACAGCACTGGCAACATGAATGCAAAATGGCAGGACTTTTTAAATAGGGAACAAAACAAAACCAAACAAACAAATGGAAAAGGGGATCATTTTGTACTTGAAAACTAAATAACAAGGAATCCACTGGGAAAAGCAGAGCAGGCAGGAGAAAACCGAGTGAGAAAAACAAGCAAACAAAAACTAATAGACATGTAAAAATTAAATAAAGGTAGAAATGATAAGCAGATAGCTGGGGAGGTATGGAAATAATGAAAGGCCAGAAGTTTTAAAAGGCTCTGCAAAAATAATTTAAAAAAAAACAAAATTAATACTTTTGTGATATGAAACAAAGATATAACAGAGAAGACTTTAAAGTGTAAGTATTGGTACTCTAAAAAAACTAGTAACAGATTAAATTGGTGAGGTAGATCAATGGAAAGAGTAAAACACACATCAACACTTTATAAAAAAAAATTGGAGGAACATTATAAAGTGAAATTCTTAAAGGGATTCTTTATACTATAGACCAATAAACCAAAATTCAGATGAGGAATAAACTCAAAAAAAATTAACTTTCAAAAACTGGCTAAAGGAGAAATAGAAAACTCTAGCATTTCAATAAGGATTCCATAACTTTAATAAGAAATTAAAAGTGTATTGTCACAGAGGAAAAAACTCTAGATCCAGATAGTTAAATAAGTTGATGGAAAGTAGAAAACTAAGAATCCGATTTCTGATATTATTTACAAAGCTTTTATCACTATATACCACAATAGGTAAGTGCAAGGTGAGAAACAAACAAGCAGACAAGTAACAGAAAAATAAATAAAATAAAATAGAAAATAGACAAACTGAGGACAGACTCAAGCACAGCTTCGAAATCAAACAAAACACCAACAAGCCAGCTAGAAACAAATCATGACTATTAACACAAGAATGCAAAGTTGGTTAGACAGGTTTTCAAATCAGATTTACCACATGAACAATAAAGGATAAAACAATAAGATCTTATCAATAATGAAGGAAAATATTCCAATACAGTTCATCACTTTTGGATACACAATCCAATATATGAAAAGGAAAGAAAAGAAAGGAAAAGAAAAGAAAGGAAAAGAAAAGAAAAGGAAAGAAAAGAAAAGGGAAAAGAAAGGAAGGGAAAAGAAGCAGAAAAAGACAAGAATTGTCTTAAGCTGATAAAATGATTTTTTCAATGCATATAGCAAACATAGAAATACAGCTAGATATAGTGCAGGGCAGGTAATGCTAAGAACTTTAACTGGAGGGAAATGACATCATAGGAAGTGAGCTGCCTTTGTGATATATATAATTGGAATGCCATGGAGTTAGAAGATCTAGAAATGAAAGAAATATAAGAAGTATTGAAGTTTAGAGAAGCAAGAAGAAGAATTCCTACAAACTATTGCCTGTAACCAGAGGAGGCCCAGAATGATCAAAGCTTTACAGAACACACTGAGAAGACAGAGGACATCTCACTCCCAGGAGGTGAGACATGCAAATGAAAACTGCATTCAGCAGCAGGGCATGCCAGCATGCAGCAGAAAACTGAGAGACATTCCAAGAGAAAGTGCAGGAGGTGTATTCAAAAGAAAAGGAACAACAAGGCAAAGAGGAACACAAAAAATGATTCCGAAATAAAGAGCCAGAAAAACAACTGAACCAGAGGAGTCTGGTATTGAAGGTTTTAAGAATTAAGTATCCAACAATATGAAGGAAAAAGGAAAAAGAAAAAACCTACGAAGTTCCAATTCCATTTTCCTCCCATTTATCCATTTACCAATCATAAACTGGCAAGTAGCCAAGATTTGTTGCACAGACCCAGCACTATCTCACCTGTGCCCAGTTCTAGTCCCTCTGGTTTTGCCTTGTAGAAACCAGGTTAGATGTGTGTGTGTGGCCTTGGGATGGCTGGAGAAGCAAAGTTAGAAAAATTTCCTACTGACTGACTTATGCCTGAGGGGAAATGGGCACAAGCAAAATGCTTGTCTGAGAAAATGAGATGAATAAAGCAAATCCTGTCTGAATAGAGCTCCAGTAATCTCCATGAAGGAGGTTAGAACTCGACTTAAAAAAAATGTTAGGCTAAAGGTGCGGAAAGTGGACAGTGGCAAAAGTGCCCAAGGGAGATTAATGGCAGGTCATTTAAAACTACTTAAGAGCTAATAACCGAGAATTTAATGAAGTGTGGTGTTTTCTCTATTTCTCAGAAAAATAGAAACTGCAACAATGATAAAAAGAAGGAAAATAGATTCTACATAATTACCTCAAACAGCCTCACTTAATTCCGTTCCAAACATCATTCTTCTTTGTCTCTAGAAACAACTTTACAGCGTTAGTTGTTATGGGACACTATTCCTGGAGAGACCTGAACAAACTTCTTCTTCTTTTTTTTTTTTTTTTTTTTTTTTTGGTTTTTCGAGACAGGGTTTCTCTGTGTAGCTTTGCGCCTTTCCTGGAACTCACTTGGTAGCCCAGGCTGGCCTCAAACTCACAAAGCTCCCCCTGGCTCTGCCTCCCGAGTGCTGGGATTAAAGGCGTGCGCCACCACCGCCCGGCTGAACAAACTTCTGTTCACCTCAGACAGGGAACAAAAGGCCAGACCGAGCACGGCTAACACAAAAGTCCAACTTGGTGCACAAATATGTTTTACTGAAGTTACTTAACAGGAGTGTGGGTGAGGGGTTATTTCCAGGAGCAGAAATGACTCAAAGGCAGCTGCATCACCAAAGTCCACCATAGCATGGATGACAATTCACCAAAGCTGGGAACCTAGAGCACACTGCACAACCTGCAGGCAGCTCAACAGATTGGAGAGCATCCTTTCCAGGTGGCTCAGTTAGTCTTTGCCTCTTCTAGAAAGTTCTGTTGATCTCTGCTTCATTGGGCTGAGTGAATCTTCTTTGCAGCTTGTCTTGACTGAGTGACTCTGAGGCAAACTTTTGTTATTTTCTAATTAAAAATTTTCCATGCAATATATTTTGATCATGTTTTTCCCTCCTCCAGCTCATCCCTGATCCTCTTTACTGCCCTACCCACCCAACTTTACATTCTCTCTCCATCATTTTTTCTCTTTAAAAGCAAAAGCAGCCGGGCGGTGGTGGCGCACGCCTTTAATCCCAGCACTCGGGAGGCAGAGGCAGGCGGATCTCTGTGAGTTCGAGGCCAGCTTGGGCTACCTAGTGAGTTCCAGGAAAGGCACAAAGCTACACAGAGAAACCCTGTCTCGAAACCCCCGCCCCAAAAAAAAAGCAAAAGCAAAGAAAAAATCTACAAAAACACAAAAATGAAAATCAAAACAACTGAGAAACCAATAAGACAAAAAGGCCAAAACAAAGCAAAAGGTCCACAAAAATACCGTTGAGTTCACTTTGTGTTGACCAAATACTCTGGAGTATGAAGCCTGCCCTGGATATACCTAGCAACGACTCATTGGAGTGTGGTGGTATTTTGTGTATGCTCTAACAAATAAAGCTTTCCTGAAGATCAGAGGGCAAAGCCAGCCACTAGTTAACCATAGAGGCCAGGCAGTGGTGGCACACACCTTTAATCTCATGCCTTTAATCCCAGCGCTAGGGAGGTTGAGACAGGAAGTGATATGGCTGGGCAGAGAAAAGGAATATAAGGCAGGAGGAGACAGGAGTTCAGTTTCGGCTGAGGAGTTGGTGAGGTGGGAGGTGGCTGTGGATTATTCCTTTATCTCTCTAGTTGTTCAGCATTTACTGTAATATCTGACTCTGGGTTTTTTGTTTTGTTTTGTTTTGTTTTTAAATTTATTTATTTATCATGTATAAGGCCAGAAGAGGGAGCCAGATTTTATTACAGATGGTTGTGAGCCACCATGTGGTTGCTGGGAATTGAACTCAGGACCTCTGGAAGAACAGCCAGCGCTCTTAACCTCTGAGCCATCTCTCCAGCCCCCGGACTCTGGGTTTTTATTAAGACCAATTAGGATTTGTGCTACATTGGAGAAAACAGATTTTCCCTTTGCTAGTCAGTATGAATTGCAGATAGCTTCTTGGTTAAGGGAAGGACTCTGTGTCTACTTCCTACTTTCAGTGCTAGGACTAACTCCATCTGGCTTGAAACTGTACAGGTCTTATATGTGCTCCCACAGTTTCTATGTGTTCATATGTGCATCAGTCTTGATATGTCGAGAAGACACTGTTTCGTTTGAGTCATCCATTACCTCTGGCTCTTAGTCTTTCTACTTCCTTTTCATGTAGATCCCTGAGCCTTGAGAGAAGAGTTTTGAGGAAGACATTCCATTTAGAACTGAGTGCTCACTCAGTCTCGCACTCTTTGAACATTGTCATATTGTAGGTCTCTATGCTAGTTCCAATCTATTGCAAGAAGCAGCTTCTCTCTGATTAGGGTTGAGTAGGCACTAATTAATGGGTATAACAGTATGTCATTAGGAGTTACTTTATTGCTATGGACATTAACAGAATGATAGCATTAGGCTTTCCTTTAGATCCATAAGCTATCCAGTCTCAGGTTCTTGGCCTCTTTGGAAGTGTTGAGTATGGGCTCCATCTCATGGAGTGGGCCTTAAATTCAACCAGACAGTGATTGGTTAACTCCCACAATGTTTGTGTCACTATGGCATGAATATACTTTTAAAGCAGGTCACTGTTGTAGGTCATAGAGTTTGTAGCTAGGTAATATTGATAACTTTCTCCTCCAGTAGCATGCAGAGTACATTTCAGTTTGGGTGAAGCTTCTAGTTAGGCACTAGTTTGACTTCTCTGTATTTGATGACATTAAGTATTGTCTTCAGCAATAGGGCCCTACCATCAGATTGTGGAAAGCAACCAATAGCCTTAACAATAGCCTGTGATGTTTGGGAGGTCCTATGGGATGACTTTGGCCAATGACTCAAAAAGATATAACCTATTCCTGGCAGTGGAGGATTTATTTGGTGGTATAAGATGACTAGTAATGGGTCAATGTCCTGGTTATTTGGTGACTCCACTTAGATTCCTTTCCCATATCTATATATTTAAGGATTCTTTTACAGTAGCAGGCTTCTATATGTTTTTTCTAATGCTCCCTAGTGTTAATTGTTCCTCTCCACAGTCCTTCCTGCTTGTTCTCCCTTACAGTCTTAGAAGATAAATGAGAACTCCAATTGTAGAAAGTTTTCATCAACACTTTGGTCAGTCTTTTTCAGCTTGAGGCACTCTGAAAGGTATGTAGTGGTATCTGCTAAAGTGTTATTATATTAAATTTCCTTAATGAACAGTGTTGTTGCAAACCTTTTCATGGGCCTATTTGCCTTTTGTTTACATCTTTGGTAAAGCAGCTCTCTAAAGCTTTTCCTATGTTTTACTGAGTAGTTTGTTATTGTTGCAATTCTAGAGTTCATTATATATTCTGAGTACAAATTCACCATTACATATATGATTTGAAAATCTATTTTCCCTCGTTGAGTTATTATAGTAATCTCTTAACTTGTCTTTTAGGGTCAGAAGTTCTTAATTTTGCTAAGGTCGAACTTACCAGTTTTCCTTCCGATGAATCATCCTTTGGTATTGTGTCAATGACTTCTAATTCAGTATTAAAGTCAAAATCCTTACAGACAGTCATGAGACTCTGAGTTTCCTTCACCATTGTCTCCCTGACTTCATCATTTCTACAGATCTTTTATTCTTCTTAGCCATACTGGCTTATGCTCTTTCTTGAATACTCCAGACACAGTTGCTACCTCAATGTACTTGCACTAACTGTCCTCCTTGCCTGGGATTATTTTTTCCCAAATAGTTGCAGGGTTCTCCTGCTGACTTCTTTCACATCATTATGAAATGTCAACCTAATTAAACCTATACAGTCTTCCTTATAACAACTGTAACCTAACAACATCTCGATCCTGCTTTGTTTTTCTCCACAGCACTTTCTGCCATACTATATCTTTTGTTTTCTTTTTCCCCCTAGTTCTTAGACTAGAGTTTCAATGCTGTGAGGCCAGGAGCTTTTGTTTGTCCACCAGCATCTCACTGGTTACCACATTATTTAAACACTACAGATACTCATGAAATCATAATCAATGCATGAGTGAACCCTTAAAAATTTATTCATTTTCCTCATACTTATTTGACACTGGTTAAAAATAACTTCCTTCTTACAGGGTTTTTAAAGTTCTTATTAGTAGAAATTTTAGATTTAGATTTAGTATAGTTACAGAAATATGACAGAGTTTCTATAATCCTTGTAAAAATCCTTCTCCATTATTATTACCATACCTCCAGGGTACACTTATCAAAACAAAGAAAATGACATTGGCCCAATATTATTAACTAAGCACTAGGATTCTCTCAAAATTCTGAAAACAATCTTCTCAATATTTTCTAGTTTGTAGATGGCAAACGGTAAATCTGTCTGATTATAATGTTTCCAAAGAGGGTTCATTGTAGACATAACACAGAGTTTCAGGAGAGCTTTAAAAGACGGGTACAGATCCATTACATTTTCCCCATTTGGATAGTAAAATAAAGGAAAAGAAATCCACCTAAGAGGTCAAGGACAAATTTCCAGAGTCCCAGCCACTGCAGATATGAATTGACAATGGCATTTCTCTATATCCAGAAATTTCATTAAAAACCAGGGTGTTACAAGATCTCAAACAAAGCCAGTAACCACATAAGCAGGATGCCAACTTATAGAAGCATCCTAAAGGGAAGGTCCGTTCAATTAATTTCTACCTCAGAAAATTGATCAATTAGTAGAGACTGACATTTGGTGGCATAAGTAGCAGGGATCAATAATCCAAGCTACTGGTCCTTCACCTCCTTGAGAGCAGTAAAGGTGACAGGTGCTTGAAAACGAAGGTCAGCAGAACATTTTGTGCCTCTAAATAAAGGCTCTACCTCAATGCCTTCTGGAGGTCCCAGACATTGCTACGTAGTATTTATGTTAATGTCTGTGATTTTCTCCACATGTATGGTTTCCTCAAAGCTAACATTTCCATTTATCCCATCTTTAAATGATAAATTAAAATGTCAAAATGTATTAATATTTTATAGCTGTGTAGGCTACCTAAAAGTCTACCTATAGACAATTAAAGGCCCAAATCTCCTAACAGCTACTTAGTATTCTTTGGGATAGGGAAAAGGATGCTATGCAGATAGTATTATGGTCAATAAAAAAACACAAATGTAGTTTTCAAAAGAGTCAAGATGCTTCCAATGGGTTTACTGAGGCATTTAAGGATTTTAAGGCTCAAACATTTATCAGTTATTTTTCCCATCACTGACTCCAGGTGTTCTCTGATGCAATCATTTTTCCCAGAAGATGGAAGTTTCTTTAGTGACAACTTGGCCCAATTCCATCAATTTTCTGTCATCTTCAGTAATAAAGTCTTAGTTTGGTATGTTAATCAGCTATGGATTAAAATTTGGTGCAAATATAAGCAATCAGTTTTTCAGGAAAGTTTATTTATAAGCCTCACTCCTTGACTCTCTCCATACTGTCTCTTCCTTCCTCAGGCCTACCAGAGTCAACCATGCTGAAGGAGCTTTTCTGAGAACGTCACTGTGGTCTCTTTTCTCTCATTCTTCCCTTAGAATTGTTGTCTCTTTCTTTACTTTCTCTTTCTTGATGCCCCAGAAAAACCTTTCAGCTCTATCTATATCAGCAGAGATTTGCCCCACAGGAGAGATACCATCCCAGCGATTCTCCACAGATCTTTCCCATGCCAAGCCTCAAAGATATGATATCTTTATTACCCTCTCAAGACTAGACAGAAGAGTGATGAACATTCTTCTGTATTCTTTGTGACCATTTGTCTCAAGACTCTCTTCGGGGTCTTGTGGCATAGGACCCTCCAAAGATTTAGTATCTTCCGACACTATTACTAGTTCACATCCAGACACAAGATTCAGGAAAGTCCCATTAGATGATACCTATTTTAAAATTATGTGACCTCTTCTTAGAACCCCAAAGACTCTGGGAAGCAATTTAAGCATACTCTACCATGATCATGAAAATGGGGCTGTAGATTTTGCAACCCCACAAAAATGTCATCCCGTGTTTACTCTCCTGTCAGCATACTCAAATATGATTTCTGTGGGTTTTTTTCAGTATTTAATAATTATAACATTATACTCTCATAAGAGAGAGGATAGCTGGTATGCAAGTCATACTTCTATCCTAAAATACATACAGATTTTGTCAGAGTCCTAAGGAATGCCAGCCTGCTCCAACAATCAGAGAGAGCTGTAGGTTAGATACTTTGTTCTTAAGACCAACATACATAGGCCCTGTAGTCTTTGATTCAAATAATGTATTTTACCCAAGAGGGAAGCAAAGCTGTCACTTTAGGTTCCCTGTAGTACTGAGTGGTCATATGCCAATTATATTAGCAAAACTACTCAGCATTGTTAAAATAAACCAAATAATACAGTAAAAAGCAAGGGAAGAAAACGCAATAAAATGACTTCTAATGACATTCTGCTTACTCAGCCATCATCACAGAAGCTTCCTCCTGCAGCAGATGGGAACAAATACAGAGATCCACAGCCAAACATTATGCAGAGAATGAGAGAGATTGGCACATTCAATCTTGCATGGATTGTCTCCATCAAATTCCTCCCCTCAGGGATCAGGGAAGACTGTGGAAGAAGGAGCAAAAAGAATGTAAGAGCAAAAGGGAGGACTCCAAGAAAACAAGGCCCTCTAAATCAACATGATGAAAGCTCATATGAACTCCCTGAGGCACTGTGCACAGGGACTGCACAAGTTTGTACCAGGTTCTTTACATATCTATTATGACTTCCAGTTTAGTGTTTTTATGGGATTCTTGAGTGTGTGAATGAGTGGGTCTCTATTTCTTACGTCTTTTCTTGGGCTTTTTTCCTTCTGTTTGTTTTGTTTAATTCCAATGTGTTTGTCTTGTTTTGTCATATTATATCATATCATATCATAATCCCTCAGATGCCTGTTTATTTTCTAAGTAGATACAGAAAGGGAATGGATCCAGATGGGAGAGGAGGTGAGGAGGAACCAGGAAGAATAGAGGGAGGAGAAACCATAATCAGGATACAGTATGCAGGGGGAAAAAATCTATTTTCAATAAAAGGAAAATAAAACAGACTAGTAACATAATAATTGAACGTTTGGAAGACATACATAAAGACTTGCATACCATTTCTCTGTGGCCCTAGAATTGTGGCTAAAGCTAAGGAAGTGTTACTCTGCAATCTAAAGTAAGAAATAGCATATCCCTAATGATTATTACAGGGCAGAATCCAACAGCATTTCACCAAAATCAGGCATTCATTGCATCAGATCCACATATTTACAAAGACAGTGACAGGAAAATAAATGACTTCTCCATTTAGTAATTAAGAACGATTTTGCTTCAATGGTAGGAACTAATGCCAAGATTCAATGAGTTGGAGAGATTACAAATGAATTAGACTAATTAGGGCTGAGTATATCTTGAGAATTTTTTTTAAGGAAGGAGAGAGACACTCTGATAAAAAAAAAATCCAAGAAAGAATAATTGAAAACATTGGAGCAATGGGAGACTGAGCAAAATTGGAGGTGACAGAAACCAATGAAGTAGACCAAGGTCATTGAAAAAGCTAGAAGAAAATAAGCTATTTAATATGGTTATCCAAGTGGTTGGTTCTATTGATAAAGGAACTTCCATAGGGAGTCAGCTAAAAGACTCAGATAAGATTTGAATTCTCACTTTTGAGTCTCTATATTCAGTTTGCCAATCACCCTGATTGTAACATACTAAATACAAACTTCTGTAGAGTACATATTTCGCAACATGCTTTGCAGTGAGCTATTAGGAAATGTACTATAATTGCAACTAATAATCTTCTACACCAAAGAATGTACCACTTTAAAGGCATATTGTTATCTGTTATCAATCAGGCTTTGGTATTTTATGGATAACAAAGACATCAAACATGTGAAATTCCTCTAAAAATTACCAGAAGGTATTAGAAGATGGGGTCTCATTTAAATGCTAATAAATTTTATTTTTCTCACATAGCAGACATTTTCTAAGTTAACCTTATTCAGTTATAACTTACAGCAAAATAATAAAATAGACTTTCAACAAGATTTTAACTTCTTTCATATCTAGATGACTATAATTATCCCTACGTCCTCTGGGGCTTATAATTTGATAGCATGCCATTCTTAATAAATAGCCCAATTCTGCAATTCTAATATAATCCTATCACATCTTATTATTAGGTGATCATTAACACTTAAGCCTAATGATTTATTCTTGCCCTCCATTAATATATACTGTCATCTCTTATAAAAAAAAAAAGATTAAAGGAAACAGAGAATGTATTCTCCCTGAGGAGACAAGATGCAGTTTGTGTTATACTGGCAAATAGACCTCATGAGCAGCTCCTACACGGAGTACCCATTTTCATCCAAATGACATCCTTGTTTAAATGACAATAACTTCTGGGACACAAGGAGCCCAACACAAATCATGCAGAGAGAGAATCCAGAGAAGCAGCTTCCTTGTGTGGGTGCCTGAAGTCCCTCAAGTAGGTTTCTAATACTTCAGTTTAAGGGTCATGTGCAAAAGTCAGTTTGTACAAACACTGAATGCCATGTTAAATAGCTCGTAAGAAAGGATACCTGGAACTGATCGGACAATTCTGTTTCACTTGTGCTATATTCAGGTTTGATTTCCTGGCAATGGGGACTTTGACAGCTGCTCTCAGATACAGCATTCACTTTGTCACATCATCTCAAAGCTGAGAGTACTCAGTGAAAAGAATCAGAGCAGGCACATAAGCCCATTTACCTCAGTGGGAGTCAGTTAAGGAAAGGAAGACAGACAGCCATAAAGGTGAGCAAAAGAGGTGGAGAGAATCCCACAAGTCTATCTTTTCATTAGTCCTCATTCAAGATTTGACAGCTACTCTAAAAAAATAAAATTAAGTCTTCAACAACATAGAACAAGGCTTTGTAGATTTATTTAGCTACTTCAATGTTTAGTTAAATAGTAATTTCCTCAAGTGACAAAAATCAGATGAGATCTTATAATATTCATGGTTCTTTGCTGTGAGGGTAGTATTTACTTTGGATCAAATTGAAAGAATCTTCAACCACTAAAGCAAACTGAATTATGTTAATGTAGCTATCAGAATGCTCAAGAGAAAATATAATACTGCAAGATCTCATAATCAGATTAAAAAGAAAAGAAAAGCTCTTAGGTATATTAGGAAGCCTTCCGGCATAAACTAATGAAGATTTTACATTTAGAACAGACCCAAAGCAAAGTTAGGAAGGGCTCCACTGTAAGTGACCATTCTAACAAAAATTAACAGTAGAATAAAACAAGCTAGAAGAGTTGGAAGAAAATCAGCACAAAAATCCTCAACATTCGAAAGAAAAATAGGATAGGAATTCTCTTAGTCAGAGCTGGCTAAGGTTTATACTATTTTCTTAGAAAGAAGGGAATAAAATATTATTTTGAAACCTGTACTCTATTGCTTATTTGCTGCATTTTAAAACAAGCAAATTCTGTGTATTTCTGAAGTCTATAACTTGATTGAGTTCAGCCATTTTCAGATCTTTCTGTTATTACAGGAGCACGCGCGGAAAGGACTGTGTGAGCCCTTTTGGATCACAGGCAAATGATACATGGAGTCCCACCTTACAAAACAGCCCCTTAACACACGTCCGGAAAGGACAGCATCTCATGGGGTCCATTCTCTGAAAGCACCCGTACCAACAGGCACTGCTTAATGAGAAACGCAGACAACAGGTCAATAATTAATGAGAGAGGGTGACCAGCACATGTGAATAAAAACCAAATGAACAAGAGATCAACCATCCTCTGATCCTCCAAGGAATCACTCCTCAAGCTGATCTGCAAAAGCACAAGGCCACACATGGCTGACCAACATTTCTATCTCATTATACTAAGTTAGCAGAGAGAAGGGACTGACATAAATATCCTGAGGGTATTCCCAGGGGCATTCCAAATATACTGGGTGCTTTGAAACATTTTTTGGAATGAGTTAATGAACTCAGAGAACAGAAACTTTCAGTTCATGTGACCCAGAAAGATTTAAAGTAAAAGGCAAACTCAGCAAACCTGAAAGAACAAAAGATTTGTGAGAAAACCCATGGTATGGGGATGAAAAATAAAGAAAAATGCCATAGTCTGGAACGGAAGAAGATAATTTTACATCTGCCTGCTACTGCAGAGCCTTCTTCCTGTACGTCTTTGCTCTCAGATCAGCCTTTAGTGTGCAACTCCTGCTAGAAACAATTGCTTAAGTGAAAGGAATTCATTTTTATTTGAACTCCATTGTATCTGAATTCAGTTCATGGTGGTAAGAATAAAACAGTTTTCTTATTTCAAAGTTGCAGCTAAATTCATCAATGAAGTCTTGATATGTTAGGACAATTTGCTGATTGCCTGCTATGGGCTGAATTATGTCCCCTCAAAAATTCATTTGTGGGAGGCCTAACCCTCCATGTATCTTAAATATAATTGTATTTGACAATTGGGTCTTCCAAGAAATAATTAAACAGAAATGTGATTTTAGGGTAGGCCATAATCCACTAACAGGTGTGCTTTTAGGATGACATCTAGGCCCCATCCAAAGGGAACACGATGTGAAAACAGAGAAACAGCAAATCAAGCCAAAAGAGGCCTGGAGTGGAGACTTCCTTAGGGCCTCTAAATGAATCCAACTTGCTCCTGTCTTAATCTCAATCTTCTGGACTCTATAATGGCAACAAAAGCAATATCCACTGTTTGATCCACTCCATCAGTGTGGTACTTTTTGATGGTCCTCTAGCATGCCAATACGCCACACCTCAAATAGCAACCATGTTTCAGTCAGTTTCCTCTCCATTAACTCCAGGTGACTGGAAAAGCTTACTGTATTTGAATATTTGAAAATGTGAAAAGCTGCAGGATTAAATCATCCGGAGAAAGTAGGAGGCCTCCTACTTTGTAATGAAGATGCTATAGTGTACAAACAGCTGGAGTTGACTGGTCCCTTGACATTACTCCCTACACAGTGCAAAGTCATTGTAGCCACAGAGCCCTCTCTTAGCAAAGGAAAGAAGAAAGCATTTCTCTAACAAGGCAATGACCTCTACTGGAAGTTCCACAGAATTACAGAGATCCCGGTCAAGGAAATCGAGAAGGAGAAAATCAAAACAACATATATAAATAACAGAGCAGGCTCAAATATTAAGAAGCAGTGATGGAAGAGGAATTTACTACAACCACTAAAGAAACTCAAATTTAAATGAAGTGTATTGGAGGGAAGCTATTTTCAATCGTGATGTTCATTGTTATTTCCAGTCAGATGAACATGGACAGTAGAAGGGAAGCATGGGATATCCCCATACCTGTTTCTACTGAAGGACTTGAAGGTCCTTTCTATTCAGTGTTGTCCCCAACATCCCTACCTACACCAACAGCATCATTTACTGAATGAGTAATGAATCCTCAACAAGCTTCCCCAGTAACTCTGCAAACACAAGAAAATCAGGGAAGTACTGCAGTATGAGTATTAGTTCTCTGGCATTTTCAATTAGGAAAACTCAAAACACTTTCTAGAGGTGACTGCACAGGAGACAGCTCTCCTGGATTTGATTTAGTCATTTAAGTCATACAGTACAACTCATAAATATGCAGCATGAATTAACAACTGTTTCATTAGTCATTGTTTCTCTGCTTTTAAACCTTAAAGCTCAACAAAGGACAGCTTAGGAACTCATGATTTCCAGAGTTTCTCATGGATGTGCTGATCCTTCTGGCCCTGTCATTAATCATCCTACTGTCAGGGAAGAAGGGAGTTTGCATTTTAATTCTTTAGAATAAAAAAAAAATGGGTATTTCACCCATTAAAATTACCTCAGCAATTTACTCCATAGCTTTAGACGCTGTTAGGAAATTGCAGTTCAGATCCCTGTCACCTGTTTCCCAAGCTGGCTCTACAGTTATTATAAACTATTCTAAAGTATGACACTAAAAAAAAAAAAATCAGCTTTTTCTGTTCATCATGGGAGACAATTTTTTTTGTAAATGGTCCGTCCCCAAATCAGAGTAGATCAGTTTGTTAACAAGTGTTATGTATCTGCAGCGCTGTCAAGAGGCGCTGAAAGTGTCAGAGCCAGTGCTCCAAAATAAAAATAGTTTGCATTTGCATTATTGCCCAATTGTCATATGCAGTTTCTCCCACCTTGCCCAATTTTATGATTCCAGCGTAGATCATGGAGTTAAGAGGCAGGGCATACAATTCTTTTTTTTTTTTTGGTTTGGTTGTTTTTGTTTTTGATAGCAGGCAGTTTCCAGTACACTAATATTTATTACCAAACATGACTATTTTCCAACATATTCCCTGATTTAGTCTGAATATATACATCAGCATACAACATATGTTCTATGCAATTATAAAACTGTGCAATCTAAATATTTACCAATAGAAAACTACCAAGTTTGTAATGAAGTACCCATGTTACTGGTGTTTTTAATTATAAATGCAATCAGATTATTTCATATCCCCCAGGATGAGTACCCTGATTTATTAACTCTTGCCAAGTGGTCAGCCCTGGAAACATACATGCAGGCAACACGAAACCGACTCAACAAATGGCATTTGTATGTTTATTCATCCATATGCACATGTAACAACAATGCCTAAAGAAGAGGAGACCGTGAATTTGGAGAGGGGGGTGGTTGGAAAGGATAAGAGTTAAGAGAGGGTGGGGCAAAGGATCTAATTATCCTTTTATTAAATTGAGAAAATAATGCTACTTTTTATTACCAAATACTCAGGAGAACAGACGCAAAACAGTTCTCCCTCAAAAATGAACTCTAATAGCCTTCTCTACCAGACACTCTGCTGTGGGATCAACATCTCACCATCCGATGAAGAAGGTGAAGTTGGTATCTAATATCTTTGTAGCAGCACTGTAACATTCCTCCTGATTCTAGAAACCTTTCGACAGTCATGCTTTACCAACTACTTGTGTTGGCAGCTCAAGGTCTTTCAGTCTGAGACAGTCCCACCCTGGCCCTTCTTGTTACATCTTCAATCTTTCCTATTTGCACCCAAAGATCATGTCTAACATTTTGTTAATTTTCTAAAAGTAATACCATGACACACCTGATGAATTAATTCACTAGTTTTTTCTTCATTAAATGCCACTATGGAGATGTACCATAATGGGCTGAATGTATCACCGCAAAAGCAGTTGAAGCCCAAGCTTCCAGCACCTGCAACCTTGTTTGGAAAAAAGTCTTTGTAGATGATTAAGTTAAAATGAGGTCATTAGAGAAGACACTACTGGAATATGATGTGTCCTTATAAAAACAGCAAGTCTGAGCAAAAAAATAAAAAACCACCAAATCTAGTTGTGAAGAGACAACGTGAAGAAGAAGAAGAAAAAAAAAAAGAGGTCAGTCATCCATATGCCAAGGAGAGAAGGCCAGTACCTTCTCTCAGTGCTTTATGAACAAACTCTGCCAATGCCTTGTTCTCAGATTCCCTAACTTCCAACACTGTGGGGCAATACATTTGTGGTTTTTAACATAGTCAGTTTGTGGTATCTTGTTACAGTCCAGAATAATAAGAAAATCAAAATCAGAAAACACCCCACAATGAATTATTTTACTCATATAAAATATGGAAAACTAGATATACTTTTATTTTTATTAAACTTGAAGATATCATTGTAATAACAATCTCAATCCCACTATTTGCATTCTGGGATCTTTTCCTAGGAACAGGAAAAAGAGTTATGGTTAGGCTTTGTAATTACCACAGTAATACTTATATAAAGGGAAGGCACATTTGAACACAACTGGTCATAGGTATTATAACAGAAAGGGGACTTAAAATGCTAAATTATAAATATAATTTCATTATATAAAGCCATTAACTTCTAATGTAGCTTAACAACTCTTAATCGGGATTTATTTGCCACTGAAGAATTCTTACCCAACCTTCTCCTGTAGAGAAGAATGTTTGAAACTGAGATCTAGTTAGTATGGAAGGAATTCTGATGAAGAAAGACCTTAGAATCCTTTGACTAAATGTCATAGTCAGCCATAAACTCTGTCTACTTAATATGTAAATTTTCAGGTTTAGCTCATGGGTTTATTCTCACATTCCTTAGGGATTTGGCCATGTCCTAATGAAAATTTCCTAGGAGCTCCTAACGGAAATGATTCCCTCCAGAGACTTTTACCCTCCATTGCTCCACTAAGGTTCAGCCCCACATGATGATCACCACATTTCCCTTGGTCCTGAGGAATATGCTCAGGGTCTCCTGAACTTGCTTCTGATAGCTGGCCCATTCACATTCAGTCTGTCAAAGCTATTCTTCCTCACTCCTAGACAAGTTCTAATGCTCATATTCAGTTCCACATTGTTTTGGAGCAATTGAGGAGGGGTACTTAAACTTGGTTAGAACAACCTTTCAGGAACCGTAACTTCCATTCCATACTCATTGGCATCTGCTCCTGAGCACATTCAATTTACAGCTTCATAAATAGCTGCTTATCCATTTACCAAAGGCAAGATGATTTATGTAGAGTGAGTTGTAATAAGCACAGGTTTCATTTATTTTCTATCATTGCTGTAACTCCTGGGGGAAGAAGAGTTGATTCAAATGCCAAACAAAGAGAAACAAAAAACAAAAAACAAAAATTAATCACACCATGGCTTCACAACTGTTTATAAAGTTTGATGGTTCAAACTGGGACACAAGACTTGCTGGGAAATGTGGAACTGAAGAGATCATGGGAGAAGACAAATGAATATGAGTGTCTTGGAGAAATAATTGTACTGGTGGCAGTTGAGGTAGGGGTTGTCACCTACAAGCTATGTGACTAGAATGGGGTTGCCTTCACTTTTTTTTTTTTTTTTTTTTTTTTTTTTTTTTTTTTTTTT
>CABHPR010105049.1:27165-41999 GCA_902168415.1 Peromyscus melanophrys
GTGTGTGTGTGTGTGTGTGTGTGTGTGTGTGTGTGTGTGTGTGTATGATGATATTTTCTTTTGTACTAAAATGTTATTTGTCTGTTAATAAATAAAGTTGCCTGGAGGTCAGAGCTATTAGCAAGCCATAGCAAAGCAGGGCAGTGGTGGCATACGGTTGTAATCACAGCACTTGGTAGGCAGAGCTAGGTAAGTCTCTGTGTGTTCAGGGATACAGCCAGTATTGGATACACATGCTTTTAATCTCAATACCAATCATAGAAAACCTGGAGGTCTATACAGACAGGCTGTGATGAGGCGGTCATGTGGTTGGGTTTACAACCAATGAGAAGGCAGAACAGAAACTCTATATAAAGACTTTAACACAGGAAGTAGCTCTCCTTTGGAGAGGTAGGACCACCACAGGAGGAAGGGTAAGGTTTTAGCTCTTAGCTCTGACCTCTTGGCTTTCTTCTTTGCATTGGTTCTGTGTTTCTTATTTAATAAGACGATTGGTTACATCTACGTGTGTGTGTGTGTGTGTGTGTGTGTGTGTGTGTGAGAGAGAGAGAGAGAGAGAGAGAGAGAGAGAGAGAGAGAGAGAGAAAAGGGAGGAAGAAAGAAAGTAAGTAAAGAAATAAACAAAGAGGTCATGAGACCATTTGCGAATTTGTTTCTGAGTGCTAAAATGTGAGGCCAGCTGAACACAGTGCAGACTGCATGGCTGATATTAAATACAAAACTCAAATTCATTCTGCTCAGAAACTACATTGTGAATCAGAAATATCCTTTCTTTGTAATAATGAAATAGATGTAGAATGCCTTTGTGTTGACGTTTCATCTGACTTTAGGTTTCAGTCAATGATGACACACTTTCATAATAACCAAGTATCTTCTGATTCAGGGTTACACTGAGTACATCACATCATGAATATAATCAACTATTTACATCATGGAGTTAAGGCAAGTATCCACACAATCCTCAGAGTAACACAAAGACAGGACTTAAAGCTTCCAGACCTCAGATACTGAGCTCCAAGAAAGTGGGAAATAATTCAGAAGTTTGAACTGAAGCATGTTAGAAAAATTCAAGTCACTGCCCTTATTTTTAGGGGTGCCTACAAAGCCCACAGAATACATACCTGTCATTTGCCTCAGAAGCTCCTAGAAGCTTAAATGCTCCAGGCATCTTCAATTGAGAGGAGGATCTTACTCATGCTTATGAAACCAACCACTGCTCAGACAAGACCAAAATTATCCATCCAGCCTAAGGGCCATTTTGAAAAGAGGAGTCCCTTACTTTCTTTTGCTTAAAAACTTTCAGAACATATAATCCCTCCTCTCTCTCTCTCTTGTTGATTGGATTCTTGGAGCTCTGCCTGGGACTTGGCCATGGATCTCTGCATCTGCTTCCATCAGGCACTGGATGAGGGTTCTATCATGACAGTTAGGGTGTTCAGCCATCTGATCACCAGAGTAGGTCAGCTCAGACACTCTCTCGACCATTGCCAGTAGTCTATAGTGGAGGTATCTTTGTAGGTTCCTGGGGACCTCTCTAGCACTCTGCTTCTTCCTATTCCCATAGTGTCTTCATTTATCATGGAGATATCGAGACCATGATTGGAAAAAGTACAGAGACAACTAGCCAAAGTAGTGGAAACACATGAACTGTGAACCAATAGCTGAGGAACCCCCATGGTACTGGACTAGGTCCTCTGGATAAGTGAGACAGTTGTTTAGCTTGAAATGTTTAGGGGACCCCCAGGCAGTGAGACCGGGACCTGTCCTTGGTGCATGAGCCGGCTTTTTGGAACCTAGTGCCTATGCTGAGACACTTTGCTCAGCCTTGGTGCAGGGAGGAAGGGCTTGGACCTGCCTCAACTGAATGTACCAGGCTTTGCTGACTCCCAGGGGAGACCTTGCCTTGGAGGAGGTGGGAATGGGGGATGGGTTAGGGGGAAAGCTGGGGGGGTGGGAGGAGGGAGGACAGGGGAATCCGTGGTTGATATGTAAAACAAATAGAAAATCTCTTAATAAAAAAAACTTTCAGAACAAAAGAAAGAAAATTAGAGAATTTTTCTTTAATAACACACCCTTCTTTCCATCCTCAGTTAATCTCACACCAACAAATACACACAGTATAGCAGTGCTCCCAATCAAAATCCAGGAACCATGGAGCACAGGTCACCAAAAAGGATGAAGAAACTCAGGCACTCTGCTTCTCATATTTGTAATAAAAGTAAGCCACGTACCTACAGATCTCAGCCTTTTCGACTTCAGGGATTTCTTTGATTCTGCAGGTTTTGTCTTCACCTTTAAGGGTTACTTCTTCCTGAATCTTCTAAGATATGTATGTCATAGCTATGCCTGACTCTTCCAAGCCACTCAAGGCTGTTGAAAACTGCCCTCTTAACCCAAACTGGGCTCTGTCTGAGTTTCAGTCAGTATGTTGGCTGATTCTTTCTTTGGAAGCAAGGTTCTTCATCTGTTCAGACAAAAACATCTGACCTCATTCCTTCTTTCAGGGTCACCAAGGAGGCCTCCATATCTAAGCTCAACACTCTGACATTGCCTACGATGATATTTCTTGTGTCCTCTACAACCAACAAATCCCTACCATCCTCATCTGGATCTGAGCATCGGCTTTCACTCTGACCCTCATAAGAGACAGCTCTTTGTTTCTGTTATTATTTTTTTCCTCAGTGTTGTTCCCTTGGATAATGACTTCCTCATCCAAGTTAATTTTAACAAATACCTTAATTTATAAAGAGCTATAAATACAATTTCATCACTAAAGGTAGAGATGATATCGGCAGAGAGATGCTGTGGTGAGAATTGGTGTCCTGACCTTCACTGGCTGCCTCTGCCTCCAAAAGCCTCAAAGGCAGTTAATTGCCTTTGTCAGATTAACTAACTACAAAACCTGTTTCCTGAGACCAACTTATCAAGACTGTCTGAGTTATTCCAACTAAAAATTGAGGTGCAGATAATGACTAATAAAGCTAAATTCATGCATTCTGGAGAAGGAAAATTTCAATCACTCTCTCAGCACTTTGGAAAAGCCATGAATAAATAAATAAGTTAATGCAAATAGTTCCCATCTCAGAGATGAATCCCTAAGAGGGTGTCCTTTTCTTAAACTAGCCAGCATTTCAAGGTAGCTCTCCTGTCTGACAGTAATCTGGCAGAATTGGTGAGCAGGAATAATCATTGTTCAGTCTGTAATCTGTACACGTAATTGGTGACAGCCTCCACAAAGATACTAACACCCTGACCTGGTGCCATGATGTTTTCAAGGCAATTTGTATCATAATGGTTCATTTATAAACATGTACAAGCAAGCTTGTGTTGCATTAAATTTAATCACTTATTCACATTCTTAGGATCTAAAGGAAGTGGTGTAGCCTTTTAGAAATCAATACTCAGCCTAAACCTAATGGATTATTCATTAAGGTTTTCCCTGCTGCTAAACAGGATCTGCTCCCAACAGGGTCCTCAAAAAAGCTGGGTTTGAGAGAAAGAATCTGTCCAACACAGCCAGCCAGCCAGCCTGAGGATTTTCTAGGTATGAAGGATAACAGGAGTTTATATAGCAGTGGTAAACAAGAATCAGAGCCCTTGGCAACTCTGAGTCAGGGCAGAAGGATGCTGACTCATTAACACCAGCCCTAGTTAATTTTCCTTTTCATCAGAGTGGTTTCTTCATAAGCCAAATTCCAGGAGCCATGGTAGTATCCTCTACAATAGCAGAGTTGCATCAGGCCAAAATGATACTGGAACTGAATGAGCATGTTGAATGCAATGTGCCCTGGCTTTTGCTGCAAGGAAATTGGGGGACAGCAAAAGGTTGTTTTGCCTCAACAAACAATTCTAGGGAAAATACTTCTTAGATCCCTGTACCTCAAAGTCTTCCTATGTGGAATATATGTAGGGAACAGGGTTTTTGGCTTCCAACAGCATGCTACACTGTTCTGAATGAGATACCCTCCTGGCCTGACCTTGACCTAATAAAAGTGATGACCCAACCATACAGGACTGGAATCACCAGTTACAAGGGTAATCTCCAGTTACAAGGGTGATTTTCAAAGTATCCAAAGGGTGCCATACAGCATTTCCAAAAATAAAGCAAACTCTATTCTTTTCTAAACATTCACATACCCCATATAACAATTTGGGTCCTTGTGGGAATTCTTGAAAGAGAAAAAAGTGAATACAGAGAACAGTGTATCCATGTTTCCTTGACTTTCAATGAGTAGATTATACAAGAAGAGAAACTGGGTCTTTCTGGTACAATCAGATCATGAATACTTACATATTTAATAAGCTAACTCAAATGCCAATATTCTAGTCATTCATCCACATGCAGGGCTATATTTCTAATGTCCTTGTTGATTTTGCTATTAGAGATTTATTTTTATAAGCTTAGATTCATGATTACATTTTCTAAATTCCTTGTTCTGAATTTGGTAACTGTAACTGGGATTCTCACATGTTTAAACATATTAATCCTTGATGACTTACATGGGTCTAATTTAAAACACATAAGCTGTAGCTGAAGTATTCCTGTGTCCCACCTGGCCCATGGTTAGGACAGATCTCTCTCACCCACCAGTCCTGCAGCTGCTTGGACCCAAGTAAACACACAGAACTAACTATTGACTAGCTCTTACACTTAAATTAACCCATAATTCTTATTTATGTTTAGCCACGTGGCTTGGTACCTTTTCTCAGTTCTGCCTTCACATCTTGTTTCCTCTGTGTCTGGCTGGTCACTCCTCACTCAGCCTTCCTATTCCCAGAATTCTCCTCTATGCTTGTCCCTCCTATACTTCCTGTCTGGCTACTGGCCAATCAGCACTTTATTAACAATCAGAGCAACACATTCACAGCATACAGAGTGATCTCCACAGCAATAAGCACTATGAATGTTGATTGTTTTCAGTATTCAATGAAGAGAGTAAACGTCTCAGAACACTGACATTTATAAAAAGTAAAAGCACATGCCTACTTTAACAATGGTTGCCTAATAGATCAAACTGGAGAAGTGAATGCAGTCGCAACTCTGATCAGGTGATCATGCTGTGTGGATATGGTTTGTAATTAATGACTCATCTCCCCAATTCTCTTCACAACAATGAAAGGGGAAACACCTAATTGCTTTGTGCTAGCTCAAAATCTTGCTGAGCAAAAATCCTCTTGCTTTTGGTAGTAGGAAAAGTCAGACACTAACATCATTCACAACTACTTGATGACAGTAACAAAAAAAGAAATAGTTCCTGCCCCAGTTTGAACCTCACTGCCAAGACTCTGAGCTCCAGGTGTCACCTGGTAGAAATTTGAACCTCCACCTGAAATTGCTAGCAGATAATGGGCATAAAACTGCTTAGCTCAGAACCCAGCAGGCACTATATAATCTCTGCCCATTTTCCCCCAACCTCACTAGCTTTCTTAATTGTTATTGAGTCTTATTCTCTTAAGCACTTACATCTGAACTAAAACATGAACAAGCTTAACCACCTCAAAACACATATAAGCAAGCAGAGTCAACTCTTCTGCTCTCTTCAGTGTCCTGCATTTACACAAACCAGCACAAATGGCTCCCCCTCAGAGTATTGTGAATCCTCTGTACTGAATGATATACCCCTCATTTGGAGGACTTCCAGGAGACCCAGAGCTTTAGGTATCACCTGTGGAAGAGGAACATTTCCTTCTGAGCATAATCATATACAGTGCTATATATATACATATACATCATATACATATGTGCATACATGTATACCTGCACACATATATACATATACATGAAACTTGGCTATCATAAAGAGGGAAAATATATACCCTAATGTTGGTTGACTTTGCTCTTTTGTTGGCCCACCACCCAGCTCCCAAATAAATCACACATGGAGGCTTATTCTTAATTATGAATGTCCGGCCTTAGCTTGGTGTTTTTCTAGCCAGCTTTTCTTAAATTATTCCATCTACCTTTTGCCTTTGGGCTTTGATCTTTCTCAATTTCTGTGTACCTTTCATTATTTCTTATCCATGGCTTGCTGTGTAGCTGGGTAACTGACCCCTGGGTCCTCCTCCTTCTCTGGTTACTTCCTTTCTTCTCCCAGATTTTTCCTATATATTCTCTCTAGCTGCCAGCCCCGCCTATCCTTTCTCCTGCCTTGCTATTGGCTGCTCAGTTCCTTATTAGACCATCGGGTGTTCTAAAGAGGCACAGTAACACCGCTTCACAGAGTTAAACAAATGCAACATAAACAAAAGTAACACCTTAAAATAATATTCTACAACACCCTAAAATATCAATCATGTAAATTTATAATCCTGTTTCTTCTTTTTCCTAAAACTTTGCAGCCTCATGTTTACAACAGATGATTGACCATAAAGATATGTCCAAATTCGGCTTTACAACTTTTACTTCTCATTAATGCTTCTATGTACAAGCCACATTCACTTTTTTTATGCAATAAAAAGATTCAAAACATTAAGTTACACTGCTCTGATAAAACAAAAAATTCTCTAAAAGAACCATGTCCACTGAGTCTTCTAATGGCCTCTGCTATATTTTGTAGCTCTCATGTAAAAATCTCACATAATCACTTAAAAAATATTTATCAAATATCCAACTACTATATTCAATATATCAAAGTTATGAGAATAAATAAGGAAGACACGCTCTGTGATTTCTCGAAGAATATATTCTAGTGAGGAAGACCAAGGAAGTCAAAATTGTTAAAGTCTCTGAAAGGAAGAAAGATGTCATGGTGGCAATTAATACTGAGAATTAAGATGAAAGCTATTGAGAAGAGGGTTGAAGGTAGGTAGAGAAGCAAGAAAGCCCGTTTCTAAGGTGACCCATGAACCAACACCAAAATGGTCAGAAACATCAACCAAGCAAAGATATGAAGGAAGAACATTTTGGACGATCAGAACACTTAGTGAGCTCTGCCTCACAACACCATGGCCTTAACTACTGCATTGAGGAAGGAAGGCTATGTGAGCTAGGGACTAGCTGCTAGACAGAATCGCACCTCCATGTTCCTCAGCTCCTATTCTATTGCACTGATAATCAGTCCAGGAACACGCACCTCCATGCAGATCCATTGTCTGCTGGCCATACTGCCCTCCGCACGGGTGTTGTGTCAACCATGACCTCCCACTGTTAGGTAAAGGACTCACCAGTGGTGACAGCAAAAACAGTCACAATGACTATTCTTCCTGACAATACCGCTGTAGGACTTAAAAAGGGTTTCAAGCTGTGCTCTGCCAAGGCAGAGGTTCTCTTGAACCTGTTTCATCTGTAGCCAGAGCTCAAGGCTCCCTCTCACTACAGCTGCTTTCTCTTGCATAACACATGGAGATGCTATTCAAGAAGTTCTGTGAGAGAGTTTTGTAAATAAAACAGTGTGTGGAAAATATGCTTGCTAACCTGTTCCTAGGAGTCCCAAATATCATGTAGATGTGTTAACACATTATCTTGACTTCCTCCAGTATACCTCTTTTTTTTTGTAGCCTTAGTCTATGGAAAGAGCATTCAGAAGAAGGCAACCCCTAGCTCTTACACAAAGTGTCTCAGTGGCTGCCTTATTACCCAAGTTCCTTGTGGATTGGACCATGCTGGCTTTCAGGGCAGCTTTCGTTCTCTTTCAGGTTTAGTTAATAACACATAGTGAGTCCTGAGGAGCAGGTAGACACCTTTCTAGCTGTCACAGATGCCCATGCACCTAAAGAAGATACGTTGCTTTTGACAAGGTGAAGATACCTCTTCAATGTCTTGCTCAAATTTATTTACCTGTTAGGATGAGTTTATTTCTACTCATCAGAAGCATAAAATTAAAATTAACCAACTACATTCTAGCTGATAATGCAATGTGAGGAAAGCAGAATTGAAATTACCTATGTCACCCCTGCTTGGAAAACTCAGTCAGATTCACAAACCAACAGAAATTACATGTGCAGGCAAACAAGGGAAACATCTGTTATAAGAGCATTACCCCTTTTGCTCATTTGTACCCAGCACAAGGCTTTAGTTAACAGCCAGCTCTCTGCTGTGCAACCTAAAATATAATTGAGTGCATGCAGCCTCCTGATAGAAGAGATAAATATATAAATGCATAAGAACATCTTTCTGTAGGTTTTTGTAAAAGAAAACTATTTTTTAAAAAACCCACAAATGCAAGATGGAAATTACCAGTTTAAAACTATCCTTCAAAGTAGATATGATGTTCACTTAATAGTAATTAATAATACAATTAATTCCATGATCTCCAGTCATTTTTTATGATGTTGAAACTCAGGGATCCATCAATCTAGACGATATGAACAGCAAGCAGTGCGGAAATAGCGGGAGGAAAATGACCTCCATGTCCCACAGACCACAGTTCCATCTCCACAGAATCTGCAGGGACACCATCTGTGCAAGCCCAAAGACATGCCACTGTAAGATGGAACTGAACTCTCCTAGCTCCATTAGAACGTGCTCCAAGTCTAAGCCCAGCCGAACAGCCCTATGCTGAGTTAGGATGAGGTGGAACTTAGGGCCTCTCACACATATTTACCCAGCCTCCTTCCTGGAGTGATACAATCATGGCTTCCTACAGCATATTTTTGTCAATATGAAGTCATATTTCAACATGTTTCTTCACAAACAAAGCAGTCCCACATTATTACCTATTGTAGAAAGTAGAATTCTAATTAGATGTCCACTTTCATTCAACCTTGTAAAAAATCACATATAAATGAGTACATATTTGGGTTGTTTTCTCCTGGTTCTAGCTATTGAAAAGAACTTTGAATAAAAAATGATCTTTTAAAGCCATTAAGAACTATTTTTTAAAACAAATAGACTACAATGCACAAATAAATAGGGATTCTGAAATAAATGCAACACATGTATATCACTTTCATATCAAAGCAGAAATATGTTACCTGAGAAATCATATACAATAACCTTGAAGTGCTTATAGAATTTTGAATTTTCATACCAATTATATTACTAAAAATGAAAGTAACCAACATTTCCATTAAACATAGTGTCTCTAGTACATTTACTACCAACAGAATAATCATGGTAGTACTATGTCTTTCCAAGCACTGCAGATGCCTTAAAGTCAATATTATAATCCCTTCAGTTCTCACTTTACTGAAAAAAGGACTTCCTTCCTGATTTTATACTTATGAATTTAATTTATATACTATGACTTATAAATTTATAAATACCTCTAACCTAATAGATTACAAAGCTCTTATGCTAACTTCTCTATTCACTAGATAAGCTAAATAAACAATATTCATAAGTTTTCTTTTGAGAAAAATCTAATTTATTATTTGACTTGGGAGAAGACGGATTTGATGACCAAGTTTACTCTTCACTCTGAGCATGTCTATTGGGCCTCAGTGTACTTAAGACTTCAAGCCAGTTACCTCTCCCCAAATGTGGTCTCTTGTGTTGCTCTTTCCTCTAAGCTGGAAGTGATTATCTCCTTCTTGATTCAGAGCAGTTGTGATCAACTTCCAGAGTTCTTCATAAGATTGTATCAGTTGACATTCTCTCCTGGAAGGCAAGATGAGGCTAGCCAGGATTGGGAAGCTCAGGAGGCCCCACCCCTCCTCACAGATATATAAGCAATTGGGAATTGTGAGGAGAGGACTCTTTGGTGGTACAGCCACTCATAAGTTGCCCATGCCCCACTAATTAACTCCCATACACATAGCTAGGCATGACAAGAATCATCCTTGAGGACAATCATTGTACTCTCTGTTAAGGCTGAATAGAAATAGACTCCTCAGGAAAAGTGATAGCATACCTTGATTGCTATGCGTGGTACCCATTCAGATTTCTGTAAGAATCCCAACAAGCCCTATTGTTGCTTAAGTTTTCCTGCCTGGCCCACAGTCAGGATAAATCTCTTTCACCTGCCAGTCCCACAGCCGCTCAGACCCAACCAAGAAAGCACAGAGACTGATATTGCTTTCAAACTGTATGGCCGTGGCAGGCTTCTTGCTGACTGTCCTTATATCTTAAATTAATCCATTTCTATAATTCTGTTCCTTGCCACATGGCTCGTGGCTTACCGGCATCTTTACAGGCTGCTTGTCCTGGCGGTGGCTGGCAGCGTCTGGCAGCGTCTCCTTCCACCTTCCTTCTCTTTTTATTCTCTCTGTTAGTCCCGCCTATACTTCCTGCCTAGCCACTGGCCAATCAGTGTTTTATTAGCAACACATTTGCCATACAGAACAGCCCACAGCACCCTATGTCAAAAACTGTGAATATTAGTCTATACATAAATGCTATTACCAAAAGTCTAAGTGCCAAAGGGAGGAATTCTAAAAGATGAGATTGACTTGGGATGTAGGGAATGCTCTCTGCTGAACAACAAGCAACTTAGGGAGAAAAGAGTTTATTTGGCTTGCAAGTTACAGTCTATTGTCAAAGGAATCATAGGCAGGAACTCAAGGAATGAACCTGGATCAAGGGCAGAACCTGGAGGCAGGAACTGAAGCAGAGAACATGGAGGAACACTGCTTACTTTTTAGCCACTATGGCTTGCTTAATCGGCTTTCTTATTCTGCCCAGGACTACCCATCCAGGGGTTGCACCCACCACGGTGTGCTGAGCCCTCCCTAATCAAGATGATGATCCACAGAAATGCTCACAGTCCAATCTGATGGAGGCACTTCCTATTCCAGGTTCTCCTTTCCTAGTAACTCTAGTTTGTATTGACCATGGAGAGGAGCAGATTTGGAGATGGAGGAAAATGGTTTAAAATGTGTGGTAAACTGAAAAAGGACAATCTTTATCTGGGCTTCAAGGACAGAACTAATTTCCTTTAGTTTCTTAGATAGGAAAAGAATCCCAACTGCAGTAAACTTGGCTTTCTGTTCAACTTTGCCATTTTCCCTAAAGTTGGCCCTTAGCAGTGATGGCATGACCATTGGCATTTCCAGGGTTAGTTAATAATTTATAACATCCTACTAAAGGCCTCTTAGCTAGAGAGCTCACTGTAAGTTCTCTTCTAAGACCCAGGGAACAGAAGTCAAATGGATTATGTAATGCCACCTCAGAACTTAATGGGAAGCTTTTTCTTAGAAGAATGTACCAAAACTCCCTGGACGTTCACTTCAGGGGCAGGTTGTGTCATAAGCACAAATAACACTTTGAATGTAAATTCAAGCCCCAAGAGAAGTTACTGTGACATATTATGCCTGACTAATATCCAATTTTTATACACAAATATTCCTAGTCATTCTGACTAATGTATTCCTAGACTCTAAATGACTAAGTGACATTGTCTCTTCTGATTGATATTCATTAAGTCATGCACTAAACTAACATCATTGGGAAATATTGTAATTCCATTTTATAGGCATATTAGCTATTTAATCTCTCTTACTCACTTCAACAGGCCACATTAGGGGAGCAGGGTAAATGGTTATGTTAGTAATATGCTCACCACACCAGTGCTGGGTGCAACAGTGGGCATTTGTTATCCTAACACTGGGGAGGCAGAAATGGGCACATCCCTGAAACTCGTTGGCAACAAATCTAACCAAATTGCTAAGCTCCAGACTGAAAGAGAGTATCTTCTCAAGAGGTAAAGTAGAAAGCGACTGAGAAAGACATACACAATTGTCCTATGGCTTACACACACACATACACACACACACACACAAACACACACACACATGAAAATATGAATAAATCATGCATACACAGAGAAGGAAGGAGAAAAAAAGAGGCAGAAGAGGAGGAGGAGATGATGATGATGACTTAAAACTCCATGTTAGACCATTTGGCAGATACGATTCTAAGGCAGACCCAAGACCCAGACCTGATAACCTGATGAACTGAAAGACTTATGGGTAAAACACTCTACATGTAGCTCCATTGTCCTCACTATAAGACTCATCTTTAACTGCCATGGGAAGAAGATTGATTACCCAAGTCTCTGTAGGAAGAATAGGAAGAACCAGAAGCGTGTGATATTAGAAGCATGTTCTATTCTGAGTCATGCCTGCTGACGTTAGACCTCAGATAATAGTCTGGCCTGTGCTTCTAAACCTCTATTTTTCACTAGCCCACCAACAGAATTAATTTCCTGTCTGTAAGTCCATAGCTTATTGCTTGTTCTAACATTGCCTTCTCTGAAACCCACTAGAGTAACTTTTATGCCTACCTCCCCTTGTATGAGTTTCAGAATACATCCTTGGCAAACAAGATCTATCCTGTTAAACCATAAGTTTCCAGGAAGGCATTTTTTCTAGAATGCCAAGAACAATTAACAGAGCAAGCCCACTTACCATGATTGTTTCCATATGCTGGAGTTTAAAGGCTGCAGGTAATCATTCTAAGTATCAAATTAATCATCTTAGCATTTGATACCAGCAGAGGACTGGGCTAAAAGAGTACATCAGAAATAGTCAGTAGGTTCAATCATAAAGACTTGCTGAAAATAATCATAACAAGAGTATGTTTAGAGACATACAGAAACCAATAAAAAGAGGGGATGTATGCAAAGCTCTCAGTTCCCCAGAGAAATATTCATTAGGATACAAGGAGATGCCTATGTACCAGGAGATTTATTATAGGAATTATATTAGATGGTTATAAAATCCAAGAAGTCCACTTACACAGTACATACCAACTGAAGAACCAGGGATACTGATATCA
Organism: Peromyscus melanophrys; assembly: GCA_902168415.1. Taxonomy (NCBI): domain Eukaryota; kingdom Metazoa; phylum Chordata; class Mammalia; order Rodentia; family Cricetidae; genus Peromyscus; species Peromyscus melanophrys. Next base: position 39,821 of record CABHPR010105049.1, read on the forward strand.
TTTGATCTGTATTAGATGCCTAATAACCAGGATCTCACTGGTATAAGCTCCAAAGTCCCAAAGCCAATGAACTGAGGTCCCCAAAGCTGAGGGATGAAGATGGGCAGACATATCTTAAAGGAGGGAGTTACCCCTGCTCTACTACTTTGTGTATGTGTTCACTCCATGGAATGGATAATTCCCACCCACACCAGTGAGGGTAGATCTTCATTAGACTACCAATTCCACTGTTAATCATTTCTAGAAATTTCATCTTCAACACACTCAAAAAAATGTGTATTAGCTGCCTAATCTGTTAGCCTAGTCTAATTGACAAATAATTAACTAACACAAAGGTATGCAGGGGGAACTAAAAAAGAAAAGAGATATGTTCGTGCCATTAATTACTGTTAAACTAATTGAAAGATGCAACCCACCCAGACACTGTACACCAGTGAAACTCCATTACATCACACGTCAGTTAACAGATCCACGATTTGAATCTAAACCTGACTAAGTCTTAACCTACTTCTCTTGTATAACATAGTTCTACCTAAACCTAAGATGAGAATTTGTTCCTTTTTTAAATTTGTGTTTGACAAGTTTGTCCTGAGTCGGATGCATGTTATCTTGTTTCATCATTCATATTCATTCAGCAGTCATCTACAGAGAGCTTCTTACATGCAGAAGCCGTACTGTTTAGCTAGCACATCAAAGACATTCGAGACGTTTTGTTGAAAGGATGAAAATGTTCTTGGCTATATCATAGCTTCTTCATAGAGCTTTAGGGGCCTTCCAGGCCTTTCATCATTCTGCCTTAGGCACGGCAATTTTCCTATATTAAGGCAGCAGTCTCTTAATATTCTTGGCCACACCTCACCCGCCACACTTCTGACTGGTTCTTTGGTAAACCTTTTAAAGCCTACGTATCTCACTTTAATATGCTTTCATTCCCACTCTCTTACAGTGCTGGTATTTATTTCAACTTCCGGTTTCTTGCTTGCCCCGTTGCCTAGAGGACACTGTGGGAAACACTTCAATTTTCAAGTGCTATCCTCAACTGATTGGTTCCATCTGCAGCACTCCCTCCTCAGAAAGGGTGCTGAGACCGGACGTTTACTTACAGTTCTGTCTTTCAGGGAGAATGTCATAATACCATAGCTTTACAGAGTTAACCAAATGCAACATTAAAAAAAAACACATCTTAAAATAATAGTCTCCAACGGAAAACGTCCTTACAATTACCTATGTGATTTCTGGGGCAATTTTGAACGTGATTTGGGTTACCCATTTCTTCTATCCAAATCAGTTTTTTAAATGCTGTAGATGAGGCGGTGAAACCACTATATCCCCAAGTGGAAAGCACTGAAGACAGTTTGCATCCTAATTTAAATATATTTTTAAGTCATTGACAGATATTGTCAATAATTAAATATATGTAAATAATTAAATACACGTGTGAAATCTCATGTAAGTTTGGTTTCACCCTGAGAAACATAACAAAACCTTGTCTTAAAATAAATAAGTATATAAAATACTCTGCCTCATGTTGCATCTAAACAAACTTTCATGTTAATGACTGTCACCTATGTGCTCAGAAGCTACCCAATTAGACAGTATCCTAAAACTATCTCTCCAAGGAAGAGCTAAAATATTTAGATTTTTCTTCAAGAGTCTGTATCTCAGATAAAACCTGATTCACATAAAACACAAATTCTGGGGCTGAGGCGATGGTTCAGTCAGTAAAGTTGTTGCCACATAAGCATGAAGACCTGAGTTCAATCCCCAGCACCCAGGTAAAAAGCCAAGTATCACTGGAATTTTCACAAGTACCTGCCCTGAGAAAAGTCCCTCCCAGAGTCCTGGAGAAGATGCTAGGTCCAGCGTGGGGTAATCTGAGGGAAAAGAATATACGTACACCGTGTTCTTTGTCCATTTACTTTATTCCTCTATGACAAAATTCTATCTATACAGCTTCAGCTCCATCCTCACATTCAGCTCCTCTCTGTGCCCACTTTTCCTGTCCTCATAGTTTTAGTAAGCTCCTGTGCTTTTGACCTCATCTTCCTCCTCTGTTCCTTCGTCCTCCATCTTTCTTTCCTTGCTCCTTACTCCTGGCTCTGAGAAAACTCTATAAGAGATCTGCCTTAACATCTACAGAATTTCTGCTTTTGTCTCTTATCTCTGGCCATGCAGCTCT